>APKU01000167.1:0-94033 GCA_000472125.2 Hirsutella thompsonii MTCC6686
CCCCCTTTTAATTCTCTTCACTGCCCTATCCAAAAGTCTTCTCTACAAAGGATATTTGCTGACCGTGTGCGCATTCACGCGACTAGTCAACCTCTCGCCCGCCTCGTACGACCCGGCCTTTGGCGTCGGCGCTGACGCCAGCATCAAGGCCAAGATTATACACCTCATCGCCAGCATCCGCACCATTATGCGCAGTACGTTGCCTCCCCCCCTTTTGGTCTCAAAAGCGCAATACCCCGTCGTGCTCTGCGTCTGGGCGGCCTTAACGCGCTGCTTGCAATCAACCTGCTTACCTTCGTCGCCTCCTTAGTGCCCTTGGTATTCGTCAACGCCGTCATCATCTTGTACGAGCTGGTCCTCGGGTGAGCCGAGCGGGTTGGGCGACGAACGGGTAGAAGAGAAGACAGAACAAGAACATCACAGGAAGCGGGAGGAGAAACGCGAGCAGGCACGCCAGGCACAAACGCAACGACCCCTTGGGCTGCTTCTTGATGATAGCGGGATATCCATGACGTTCATCAAATGTATTCCATGGCTGGCATTTACGCCTCCCGATAGAGGGGGACAGGTAGCAAGAGGCGCACGGATCTATCCCATGTGCCGAAAGTTCATCATGGCTAGGCCGGGGCCTGGCGAAGTCTCTTCAAGCTATGATACAGAAAGCTGCCGCCGTGCGCTCAAGAGGGCAATTGACGACTCAAAATAGTACATGGGTTCCGCTAGCATTGCGCCAGCTTCATATCTCCTCTTCCGTCCTTTCCACCTTTGGGGGCAGTTGTAGACACCGAGTCTGTCGGCGCCCCTTTTTCTCCTTGCGTGACGCCCCAAACCCCAATGCCCGCGTGCCACGGCGAAAGAAAACACCAAGACCGCTCCTTTCCACTTCTTGAAATGAGCGCAAATGGCCATCTATAGTAGGTCGTAAATCATCGCTGGCAAAAGACTCATGCGTGCCTGCGCTTTCGTAGCTAGTCGCGCCGAGTTGTTGCTGCGTACGGACCAAACGAGTCGCAAAAACCGCGTCCTTTGTAGTGCAGGGGAGCCGAGGCAATCATGATAACAGGTTGCCGCTCTTTTTCCTGCCCAAACTCATGTTTAGCCGGCCCTTGGGCTTTTCCGCTTTGCCTTGGGCGTCGCCGTTCTCGCTTCCCTCTGGCGTTGCACTGTTGTTGCTCTTGTCCTTGTGGAAGAAGCTGAAGCTGCGCTTGGACATGGACTTGCTGCCCCGCTTGGATCTGTCGAGTAAACTGCTCATTGAGCCGAAGCCGGGCGAGTCCTTTCTCTTCGTATCATCTTCCTGGGTCGGTGTCCTGTTCCCATCGCTTGCCTCTGGCGTCACGATGTGCTCGTTTCTGCCAGCTTGAGATCGCCGCGTGCTTTCCTCTCTTTTCCGTTTGTCGTCGTCTTTGGCTTGCCGCTCCTTTTCTCTTTCCACCTTCCTGGCTTGCCTCTCGAGCTCCTTTTCTGCTTCTTTGGCTTGTCTTCCCCTTTCCTTTTCCGCCTCTTTAGCCTGTTTTCCCTTTTCCTTCTCGGCTTGCTTCGCCGCCTTTTCTGCCGCTTCCCGCTCTTTCTTTTCTCGTTTCTTGTCTTCCTTGGACTTTACCTCCGGCTTCGCGGCGGGCGGCATAGCGAGCGGGGAGGACGTGAGACGAGTAGGCATAGCCGGCACTTCCATTAGCGAGGATGGACTGGGCATATCAGGAGCAGTCTTGGCATGTGATAATTTGGCCATGGACTCCCGTTCGAGGATCAGTGGCGTCGGCTGGGTGTTTTGACGCTTCAGGGGGGCCGTCTCCGCCTTATCGCCGTTTTCGTGGGCTACATTGGCGGCTTGAGTCGCGAGCTTCACCTCTTCCATGCCTTCCCTCTCCTGCTCTTCTCGCACCTCTTCGAACGTGGTTTCTTGGTAGAAAAGGACGTAGGCCGTAGCCATGCCGGGCTTGTCACCGAAGAAGTTACGCACAAAGTGCTTGTCGACAGGCTCCACCATCTCATCGTCGAACAGAACCCAGCCTCGATCCTTGATCTTGATGATGGAGACATAATGTCCATGATACGCGTTGCCTCCAATGTGCACAACGACCGCATACAGCTCATAGAGGCGATCCGGGTCCTCTGCGTCTTCTGTCGTGTTGAACATGCGCAAGTGATACGGGTAGACGACGCGGTGAAAGAGTTTCTGCAAGCGACTGTAGTCTTCCGTGTACTTGAAGCGCTTGAGGTGAAGTGTCAGCACTCGGGGTAAGCGCTTCACTTTCATGCGCTTCTCGGCCTCTTGCAGGCCTCCACAGTGATCGCAGTGGAACTTGTTGCGCTCGCAGAGCATCTCCTCTGCGGAAAACTTTCGTAAACAAGAGGTGACTGATGAGTGCTCCTCAAGGTCGATGGAGAGATCGAGGAAAGTCTCATCGCGTTGCGACGCAGTCTCGCAGGTCAAACACTTTGTCTCCGACGTCAGAACTCCCTCGAATATGTCGTGGACCCAGCCAGTCCCGGGCGATCGATAGCCATTTGCTCGACTAAAAGCGGCCGAGCTCAGCGCATTCTCCACGGACTGCACGAGACCGTTGGACTTTTGCGCAGCCTCCTGCTCTTGCACCCTACGCGCATTGGCTTCGACGTTGGCAATGACATCGTTGAGGACGAGTCCGTAGAACTCATGCGCATCCTGGTGCATGGAGTTACGAAACAGCTCGTTATCGCGCTTGAATATCTCGAGGAAGCGCTGCGGACTGAGAACGCCAGTGCGCGTCTTGCTCTCGATGAGGGCTAGGAATATGTCCTTGAGGCCCGTGAATGTGCATTCGTCCATGCCGTAAGCGACGGCGTTTTCTTGCGCAAGCTCCAGGATCGGCCCTTTGATCATGGCGTGCTTCTTTTTGTATTCCGGCGTGTCGGGCTTGTCCTCGGGCTTGATCCCGCCCTGAACCGCAGGCTGCGTGGCGCTCAATGCTTGCCGCTGCTTCATGGCCTGCGAGCTGGACGGGCTCTTTGGTTTCTGAAGGCTCGGGGGGGTCGGGTTGACGGGCGGACGAATCGTGACGCTGACCTTGGGTCGGATGCCGTTGGGCGTATCGGAGGGAGAATGAGGAGGGAAGTTGATGACATTTTGGCGAAATAGATCGGAGTAGAAAAGAGCTTGCACAATGGAGTTACAGTAGCTGGAGGTACGTTAGTTCGTTGAGAATCGCATGCGGTTCTGGGAAACGATTGCGCATTACCAGGTGTTTCCAAACTAGAATGCTCGTTAGCTCAGACCGCGCTGCGAGGAGCGTGATAAAAAAGAAAACGATGAACGTGACGCACATTTTCAAAGCCAAAGAATCTATCGCTGCCATCCTCTCGGAGGGGGCCCGCGTTTTGGAGCATGCGCTCCAGTGGAGTGATCTCGTGCGACGAGTCGTCCTTTTTCTTGGGTTGCGCATCTTTCGTCGATTGGCCGGGTGAGACCTATTGTGGTATTGTCAGCGGCAGGAACCAGACTTGCGCGCTTCTCTCGACGCTTCGTGCAATGGATGCGGATGGAGAATCCGTCGTGCCATTTGCCAGCCACCCGCGCTGTCCCGTGTGCGCACCCGGATCGCCGCGCAGGGTGGAAACGGCGACGGCGAACAAGCACGGCGATTGACGGAGCCATCACGGTCTTGGAGACGTACCGAGCTGGCACTCTTGATCTTGTTGAGAAACCCGGCCATTGTGAAAGCGGCGCTGGCGGCGGCGGCGGGTGTGAGACGCAGGCAGAAGACAGCCGCCGCAGGCAGCGCAGCGCCCGCTCAAGAAATTGGCCGTATGGGGTCGTGAGAAGTCATTCGCAAGAGGTGGCGGACGTTGTAGAATCAACCAGGAAATCGAGGCAACGATTCGATCAGTGGCGAGATCAGGATGGGGGGTATTCGGACTATCCGGCGGAGAGGCAGGGAGCGCGGTAGGCAAAGGGCGAGGGCGACGAGATGGCGGGCGAGGCAATCGACGATTCGACGTCACTCGGAGGAGCATGCAGGTCTGCAGGTCTGCAGCGGTGCAGTGGAGCGGGATAAGCCAAGCAGCGGGAAGAAAAAAGGGGACGTAAGAAGAGGCGGCAAATAGTTTTGAGTCGTGAAAAACGTTTGTGGTGGAGGGACCGGCGCTTTGGAAGCTTGGCTGACGACGCGAGGATGGAAAGTGGAAGTGGGAATTGGCAAGTGCACCCGGCGCCGGACGGAGAGAAACACTAGAAGTTTGGACACTGGAGGTTTGGGGTACATTCAGGTATTGAAGAGCTGGGGAGGTGGGGAGGAGTGACAGTCTGGCGACGTCTGCTGCTGCTGTCTTGCCTCTGGACAGAGCCCAGTGCAGGGGAGAGCGGGCACTGGGCCTGTGCAAGCGCGGGTGCGCCAAACGATGTGAACGCTTTCAGGGGGGGGGGGGGGGGGTTCCGAATCCAGCAGCGAAATCGACGATACCCAGGTACAATCCCTGATTCCCTAATACATGCCTTAGTCACCGGAGTGATAACGATCTATGGATGCCTTTCAAATACCAACACGTCAAAGAACCCAGATGTTCCATCGCCACCAATAACCCCGACTTACGAGACGCAAGGGGACAATCCCTCTCTTCCTCTGGTCATGTAACGAGCATAGCGGGCTAGACCGTTTGTTGGCTCGAATTCTGCAGGAGAATACGACTTGTTGGCTGCTGAAGGAATCGAGAAGCCCAAGTTTGAGAGCAGAAAGGGCCCCCAAGGATGGCACAACGTCCTTGCCATGCAGGCCAGACAATATCGGTGCAGAGGCAAAAGGCCAATGATATTGATTCGAGTGTTGGCCCGACTTTGCCTGGAAGGCACATGCAGCAGCAGATGATTGGTACGAATCCTCACTCGAGATTGATTCCGTTCTTGCAAGAGGCGAGGGGAGATATGGGAGCTTTTCTTGTGTATGTATATCAAACCTGCGCTGTCGTCGATTTGTATTCCGCGACCGACCGCTGCGACGTCGGAAGAATCGAGGCAGCAGAACTACAGCACCGGCATAAAAGGAACGGAGCCCTGCTTGCTGTAGGCAGTCACTCTGCATACGATAAGTTAACTTACTAGTCCGGCATGCCTGCCTCTCGGAGAACTGCTGCCTTTGCCACGTTGTTGGGTCCCGTCACCTCCTAGATTGGTTCTAACCCCCCCTCTTATGTCTTGCGTTGTGACCTGCCTGCCGCGGACCTAGCGAGCCAATGCCTTTTGGAGTGGTCCCGGATAAGCAGTCCTAAAATTTTGGCAAAAAGTCAATAGAATGAACGAGGATAAACTGGTCCGGTAGCTGCAGGACATCCTTCCCCTTCTATCGTTCGAGCCCAGCAACGTCAACCAGTTGCCAAAAGTTTCCAGACAAGTTCATTCCCGCATGCCTTCCATCGTCGTCGAATGAAACATCATTTATTGTTTCATAGCCAGAAGACGAGGAAAACAAAGGTGAGTCATCCATCCATCCACCTCTGCTTCTATTTATGTGCCTCCCGACCAAAAATACTCCGGCGGCCCTTCCCGGTGACATTCGGTGTGCCGAGACGTTTCAACTCCGGAGGAGTCCCTTTGTACAGTACATACCCGTAAACCGACCATTCATCTCGAAGACTTGAGCATTCATTGCTTGGAGTCGTCTCTCTAACAGAATCGGGTGGGAAAAAGGGCGCGGTGCTTGTTTGGCGACGTCTCATGAAGCAACTCACCATGCTCATGACGCCATGGGGCATCAAATCCCTCAACCCATCAATACCCCGGCCGAGAGGCTTGGGCGTGGCGATTCCTTCAAGCCATTACTGTCTGATGTGGTCCCGAGACTTCAAACACGGGACTTACAGAAGAGGAAGGCAAACCTAGGAACGCAAGGCTAGCAATCGGTCCGTCGATTTCAGGCTGAAAGAGTTGACCTGTGAGTCTGACCCAGTTATGCCTTGCACAAAAAGCGGCGCAATGTAATAATTTGCTCGAGTTTCTTGGCCACGGTATTCGTAGCACAGGTCCTAATCGACTCGGCTCGGATTCATTCAAATCACCTACACGACGTGTAGGCCAGCTACCATGCGACAACGTTTATCTCGCAAAAACATCACGTGTGTACAGTCTAGGCACTGACCTGCCTCACCTTGAAAACCAGACATCAGAGTACGAAGCAAAAGAAAAGAGTAGAGAGTCGAGCGCCCGGCCAAGGTATCGGCCGTCACTCAGGGTCGGAAGAGACCGACTTGTAAAACGCATCACCTCTCGTGCAACGATGTACTCATGCACGTCAGCCACATCCCCTGCCAGGCCGTGGCACGTTCTGCGCTCATTTCTTCTCAGCCACGGGCGGGGGGCCTCCGGTCGTCGGGAGACCCATGAAGATCTTGAAGTAGTCCTGCGCACTCGTCAGTCCAAAAGCACACGCACAATTTAAAGAGAGGAAGAAAGAAAACGTACGTAAATCATCCACTGGAGACCAGTAAGAGTGCCAATCATGACGATTCGCACGGGCAGGCCGTTCCAGAGGCCACCGAAGCCAATATCCTTGTATATCCGGCTCATGGCGCCACCGACGGCCTCACCGGGGGCGCGGCTGGCGTTGAGCTTGCTGACCATGACGTCGGCCGGATGGGAGACGATGGCGCACAGAATGCCGGCTAGGTAGCCGCCGGTGAAGGAGACACCCGTCTGGGCGGCCTTGCTGTAGTCGCTCTTGCTGCCGGGCAGGCGGTCGTAGATCATCTCGACAATGGTCTCGAAGGAGGCGAACTTCATCATGGTGTAGGGGATCTGCCGGCCCCAGAGCGGGTAGATGCCCTTGAACAGGCCGGCCGTGCCCTCCTTGGCCACGACGGAGCTGATGCCGTCAAAGGTGCCCTTGTACGGGTTCGCGACGGAGCCCTGCATCCGGACCTTGATGGCCTCAAAGGGGCACAGCGCAATGTCGGCCAGGAACTCAGCCGACGCCGATGCCGCCAGGTACAGGCCCGTCTTGTATTTTGCCGCGGCATCGGGCCCTGCCATGTCCGAGTAGGTCTTCTTGAAATACTCATACCAGCCGTACTTGAAGGCGCCCTGGGCGCTGTAGCCGAACAGCGTCGGGCTCCAGCCCGTGAAGATGCCGCGCAGGCCCTGGGCCCGGTAGATCTTGCCCCAGGCCTGGAAATTGCTCGTGTACAGCTTCGAGTCGACCTGGCGGCGCGTCTTGACGAAGTCGAGCGGCGTTACGGCCGCGTGCGTGAGGCCCTGTAGCGGTGTAAGTGCTCTGGGCGTGCGCCGGGGGAGCTCGCGAGGTGCGCAGAGGGTCGACTCACACAAGCCATCATGCCGCCGACTGTACATGCGGCGTAGAACTTGCCGGAGTAGAGCTCAATTTGCCCCGTCTTGGCCTGGGCCGCGGCGCTCGCCTTGCCGACTTCGCGGGCGGCCTCGTTGCCCATCTTCTTGGCCTTGTCCTTGGCATCCTCGACGACGGAGAACGCGCCGTAGAGCTCAGGTCTTGCTTGCCATGGCGTAGGTCCGACCTGTTTCCGGGTGTGTCCGGACGTGGGAGAATGAAAAGCTCCCTGTAGGGTCTCTGTCCTGGGATAGAGGTGCGACATGGCCGTTTGGCCGCTGCTGGCGGGTCGACAAGCTTGCGGTTCAGGTGTGAGATCCGTCGGGGAAGACGGGATGGAAGAGACCTGTATCTGTCTTTGTCAGCTTTGCGGATCAACTATTATGTCCAAATGGATTGATGAGTTCATGGCGACCCATCGCATGTTGCACCAGTTCCTCGAATGACGACAGGGCGCATAGCATATTGTCTGTCGAGGTGACGGTGAGAGCAGCTGCGTCAATACATCGAAGACGTGCGCTCACCTTTCTTTCCAATGCAGCAGATGTCAATTGGCATCTAGACACTCAACAATGATGTTCGCGACGATGCGCAATTGTCGTGGCTGGAAATCGAAAAGGGGTGAGTTGTTTGAAGTCGACACTGGCAGGAGACGATGCTGGCCGGAGTTAACGGGGCCGGAACAAGTGACTCAGGTACAGCGTCGGTTCCGTCAGCACCTTGTAGTTCGCGCGGGCAACTTGTACGGTCGAGGTACGGAGGACGGCGTGTACCTCATCAGACAGTGGCCGAGAGCAAGTGACAACTCAGCTGTCACCGGGTCCCCTTTTAGTCTTACTCGGGAGGACGCGGAAACCGTTGACAATTTGGCGAGACGTTCTTGATGCTGTCCACTTGTGTCGAGTGAGCGTTTACACGAGTAACAGAACATTCATTCTGTCGTCTACATGGGTATCTAGGTCTATATACGAAGAGTAAAAGTATCAAATAGAGATTCGCTTAGAAGTCAATCGAGATACTGTTTCTTTCGAATCTTTCCATGATTCTTGATAAATGTCGAAATCACATCGATGTGGTTGCCAATGATAATCCCGTCTCCAGCCTCTCGGCAGACGTTCACTGTAAGTTACCTACAAAGTGGTATAGTATGTCACTGTAATCCCCACTAACCGGGGCTCTCCCCGGCCCGCCCCCGCTGCACTGATCGAATTGGACGCGATGCAGGCCGGGCGGATTCATTACCCGATCGCTTATGTAAGTTAAGTCAAGCACCCCCCCAGAGGTTCACTTATGACGCCGGATTTCTGCAGGCCGCTCCATTTCCCCCCTCCCCGCGCCGGGCGTCTGGAACCCCACCCAAACCGCGGGGCAACCAAGGAAAAAAAAAAAGACACCCTGAGGAGGAGCCAAGGATCCTTGAAAATTGCAAGCCTTCCCTCCGCCCCTCCCATTCGGCTATCGCGGTCCACACCAGCAAGCGATCACAACTCGACGCTCGACTTACCAACTTGCCCACCGCGTTGATCACCCACGTTTCCGGCTCACATCGCCCTGCGCCGAAGCACAGCGCTCGCACGCGCTCCAGAACCACCACTCTCGAACCTCTCCCGCTCGACGACTTGGGGCCTCGGCACGCCGAGAAAAGGATCATCGCAACATACAGTATGGCTTCGGCCGCAACAGCAGCCGCAGTGCCCGCGTCGGCGCCCAACACGGCGTTCACCTCTCCATGGTCATCACGATATCGCGGAGTACGCAGATCAACCCCCACCTCCGTCCTCTCCCCTCGCGCATCTTCTCCTCTCGTCCCTGTTCCTTCAGACCCCTTCCCCTAAGCTGACACCTCGACTCTCTCTACGCGGCAGGCCACCATCGAGGACCTCGACCCTCCCGCCGCGCTGTCGCTCAACCCATCCGACGCCGTCTCGCTCGCCCTGCTGTCGGCCTTTGAGCGCGACTACACGCACCTGACCATCGTCGACTCGGAGACGCGCGCCCTGCTCGGCTACATCAGCATCCCCCGGCTGCAGGGGCTGCTGGACACCGGCGCCGTCCGGCCCGAGGACCCTCTGAGCGCCGCCATGACGCGCTTCCAGCGCAAGGGCAGGCAGTACCGCGTCATGACCATGGAGACGCCCCTCGAGGAGCTCGAGGACTTCTTCCGCGGCGGCGTCACGGGGGGACCCTGGAAGCAGGAGTTTGCCGTCATCACCGACGAGAATCGCCGCTTCGTCCTCGGCGTCGCTACCGTGCAGGACCTCGAGGAGTTTGTCAAGAGGAGGCCGGCGTGAGGGGCGCGGCGGGAAGGTTGATGGCAGGGGGGGGGGGGGTTCACACAAAGAGGCGATTACTGCGGCCAGCAATTGTTCGTTGCTCCGTTCAGTCACTGCAAGGCACTTATCAAGCCAATACCTCAGGTTATGGATGACGCGAACGATACCAAAGATGCTATGGAAGCCATGGGATTAGCGGACTACTGGCGTCAAGATGCGAATGGCGGCCAAGCGAGGCGAAGTATACCAAAGCAGTCGTTCGCCCAAGGGAAACCACAAGGGGATCCACGATGGCTGCATTTCATGATAACATACTGTACATTTATGCACTGCGTTTGTATGCCGAGCGTGCTATACTACAAGCTGATCCTCTGGATCTCGAAAAAGGTAGAAACCGTGCCTCCCAGACTCCTTGCGCAGAACCGCCGGCCGGCCGATTCCACGCTCTCACGTGTCATTCCATCATCCCTGTCATGCCGAGTACGCAGTCAAGGGGGGTCACTCTAGCCGACGTAGTCGTAGACGAAGCGAAACTCGGCGCGCTTGCCGCCCTTTGAGATGACAATGTTGCGGCAGAAGCGGCGCTCGCCATTGACCGTCTGGAAGCCCCAGACCTGCGAGGCCTCCCAGCCGTTGCCCTTGCTGACGCCGCGGCTCAGGACGAACTCCTGGTCGTCGGCGCCCTCCCAGCCCTTGGAGAGGTACGCGTCCTCGACCTCGGACAGGCGGACGAGGCGGGAGCGGCCCTCGACCTCGCCAAAGAGCCAGTCGCTGTGGGACCGGGGCTCGCCGTCGAGGCAGCGCTCCTCCTTGGTCGACGAGAGCCCGGACGCCGACTGCTCAAAGTCGATGTGCGTGAAGATGCCCTCGGCCGTCGAGGGGGGCTTGGGCGCCGCCTCGTACTCCTTGACGTCAATCGTGATGCTGGCCAGGCCAATGCCCTTGCGGATCAGGTACCCGATGCCCTGCAGAGCGAGGCCTGCGTCGGGCGAGTCGGACAGCTTCTTGTTCTGTTTGATCCCTCACCGTCAGCTCATGACCTTCCGTGTCGATGCGTCCTTTGCTCGCGCCAATCGTCACACTTACCAGCGTCCACTTGCCGTTGAGGTCCTTGATGGTCTTGTTCGCCGGAGCAGCCATTGTTGCCGATTTTCAAAGACGAATTGCCTGAATTTATGGTATTAGAAAAGTAGTTTACGAGACGACGTCAAGATATGGGATAGAGGAGAAGGCCAAGCAGAAGCCGAGTGCCGAGTGCCGAAGGTTTGTTACAACCGAGTTCCCTCGAAGCAAAGAAGGGTTCGAATACAACTTATCTCACTCACACTGAATCGGAAAACAAATAGAACGGTCGGCGGAGAATTCTGTAGAAAACGACCGCGGTTCTTTGCTTTCACCACGAAGCGTCGAACTTGTTCCAATGCACCTAGCGAGAAACGGGGGGTGGGGAAAGAGTGAAGAAGGAAGCGAGGTTAAAGAGAAAATCCGGGGAAGAAGATCGTAGGAAAGGAAAAGAGAGGCACGGGCCGCACTTTTATCAACTCCCATCAAATCTTTCCACCAAAAAAAAAAAAACACCCATCATTTCTCTTCCCCGAGTTCCCCCCCCTCCTTCCCTCCGTTCGCCAAGCAGCACAATCACATGGCGGGGACGCCGGGGGGGGTAATTTGGTCTGAGGGAATGCGGCAATCGGCGGGCGCAGCAGAAAGCGGCGCATCGACCGAAATGGCCGAGGTAAGATCCCCCCTTCTTTACTGCACCATTCTCTAATTATGGTCATGTCCTCCTCTTGTGAAGGTCGCTGCGTTGGTAATGGCGTTGGCGCTGGCGTTGGCTTCGGCGCGGGTCCGTCCCAGTCTTCCTTCCTTCCACGCAGGGAGTAACTTATGTATGTACGAAGCAGAATGTGTATTCGTACATGCACCCCATACAAAGTGTTTCCTCAATGGGCTTGGTCACACCCCTCTTGCGCGGGCCTAGCTCCGCGCTGACGAATCTGGGGAAGGGAGGACCGAGTGCGAGAGCTTCCTTTCTTGCCCCTGGCTGCTGCGTGCCTTACGTATCTTGCTACCTCCCAAGTGTTGTTGCATTGATGCACCACGTTGGCTTTCCCTTTATCGTTTTGCATTGTGCCCTTCTTACCCGTCGCTTTGAACCCCTTTCCCTTGATGTCTATTTGTAAGGTACTACGTAGATGTAAACCGTACACTTCGCTCATTAACGAGGTTTAAAGGCATGTGATGGCCGACTCTCATTGCTTGCACATCAAACATTACGTCTAAATGCAGAGAAAAAAACATCTTCATATCGTTGCCAATATTCAGACTCTCAAACTCCCCTTGTGCCACCCCCCGTCGCTTGTCTCCTCTCCAACCAAGTCGTGGCCGAGGCAATATGCTGCAAACAATGCAATAACCCAAGACTCCCCTCGCCGTCTCCGTGATTGAACTGTTCCTCGGGAAATTATAAGGTGCTTCAGGCCGCCATCAAACTCTACTCGTCTCTACCCGTCGGTCCCATCTACATGCCTCAGAGCTTGGCATCCGTCTCTTCAAATTCGCTCAGCTCCTTCACTGGCCTCGCCCCTGTGCTTGCAGCGAGGCTCGCCTTGTGTTGCCGAATGTCGCTAATCTCCATGGCTGCTTCAACCACAGCCAAACCATTCTGCTTGCCTCCGCCGACATGCGCCGGATTGCTCAAGCCCAGTTCCTTGGCTTGACCGATAATCGATTCACGCTTGCTTGTCGGCACGTTCGCCTGTGTGAGGTAATCGTCGAGCAAGCCAACGCTTTGTCGCTGCTCCTGCGGAACTTCCTCGACGCCAGACTTGCGCAGCATCTCAACCACCTTGCCATCCAGCTCTCCCGCCCCTCGAGCATAGAGGTGGACCGAGATGCGCGCCCGACTCGTTGATGACGGGCATAGGTATTCCTTGAAGAAGGCAATCATATCCGCCTTTGTCAGCGGCCGAATGCTGGCGGCGTCCAATTGTGCTACACCACAGTTAGTTTATCTGCTGTCAAAACTCGACTATTCGGTGACATACCTTGCTCAAAGTCATAGTATTCGTTGCAAATCTGCGTCCAATGCCTTGAAGACTCTTGATCAAGGTTTCGAAGCTTTTCGAGACGCTTGACGATCAGACTGCGTTTGTGACCCTCGAAGTCGGCGTCGCTCATCTTCTCCAGTGTCTGCGCGAAGTGAACCAAGAATGCCTCAATGCGGTTGTCCAAATACTGCGGAGTCTTCTCGCTTTGAATCAGGAAGCGGAAACCGCAAGTAGTCGCAAAGTTGCGCATGCTGGAGAAGACAATGTATCCCAACTGCTCTTTGGTTCGCAGCTGATCAAAGGCGGGCTCGTGAATCATCTGATCAATCAGCAACGTCTTTGCTCGAGCCGCCCGGTCGCCCCGGTTGCTGACATGGAACCACGTCTCCACGCAATGGTTGACGTTGGCCGGGTCCTTAAGAGTCTTGTTGAAGACGTAGTTTGACCCCCTCGGCAGGACCAATGAGCGGATAATGGGCCATTGGGACCGAGGTAGCGCGCGCGACTTCAAGGTTGCCACGACCATATCCGTCACTTTCAAGGCCTCGCTCTTGTACAAGTTGCCATGAGCGTAGACCTCGATGAATAACTGGGCCAGCATTTGCTTGTGGAACAGCCTCACGGCCTCTGCGGTGATGTTGGGCAACTCGGCAGCAAGCTCCTCCACAACGTGGTCTCGTTCGGCGTTGAGGTACGAGATGTAGTCCCCCACCTGCTGGTACGATGACTGCAGCTGAAAGTTCTCGTAGCCTCGGGTAAGGCGCTCCTTGACGATGTCGAAACGTTCATCGCGGATATTGAGATCGCGCATGGTCACAATGACTTGCTCCAGGAGCACGTGCAGCTTATCGTTATACCCGGAAATGTCCAAGAACAGACCACGTGAGTCCAGTGAAACGGTATACTCCAAGCCTGCAAGCTCGGCATCATACGAGTACTCTTCGAGAGCGTCCCTGACAAGTTCTGCAAAGAGTCTCGCCTTGACGCTGTTCTCCGCCGTCGCGTGAATGATGGGGTTTTTAAGGCTCACCATGACGTTGGCCTTGGGCACCCAGAAGGTGTCGTCTTTCTTCCACCAGGTGCGTGCGTGGGAGTCATTGCGAAGCACGCGCGGTGCGAGCGCAGGTTCCGCAACGTCCTTCTTTTCCACCTCGAGCTTACTTGGAATGAAGTTGTTTCTGTGAGGCAAGTGCAGATCCGTGAGTCGCTCGGACGCAGACAGCTTCGTTGCGCGCCGCAGCTCCGCCATGAGGTCTTCGGGAATCTTTTCATATCGATACTCGGTGCCGTACCACTTCTCCTTCTTGTCCCAGTCGCCGGGATAGTTGCGCGACACAACCATCATGCGCAAATTTTCTGGCCGAATCATGGCAAGAACCGTTTCAATGAGTTTGGCATCAAAAGTACGCAAGCGACTATGACCGCTAAGGAGCCATTCGCGTGGCAGAGGCTTTTGCATCACCGAACTGATGCGACTCGTGAAGCGACAGGCCGGGGTTTTTTGCCTGAATTTGAAATCGACATCTGCCATACCCTTCTGCTCGTCGAAAATCCATTCCTGCGGAGGCGATTCGCGCAGAAGAGACACGTACTGAAAGAAAATCTTGACAATTTCGTGATAGTTCTTGAGACCCTAAGCTCGGTGCGTAAGTATGACCGTGAAATGGCATTTTGGGGGGCAGAGAAACGTACCTCTTCCGTCAGACGAATCTGTATGTCCAATATACCTGGTGTTCCGGGGCAGACGGAATAGGCAGCGGCGGAGAGACCATTAACCCATCCCTTGCTCTTGACGTACGACATGATGCTGCCTGGTCCTTCGTGACCAATGAGGTGACAGATGTATCTGCTGGGTTGTGACTCGTACAACGTCTCTTCATCAACAAAGGGGAAACTGAGATTTAGCTCTCTCGTATCCATCACCGGCTTGGCGAAGCACTGAGTCCCGAGTTCGGATTCTCTGAAAGGGACCTCGTCTGTCCACCGGTTTGGCGGCAGTCTTTTGTTGACGATTGGCGAGAAGAGCTCGACAACCCATTTCTGAAGGACGTCGAGAGGTTCGCGGCCGAGGACGACAAGCTTCATGCGATTGGCAGAATAATGCTTGGCGTGGAACTCGATAAACTTGTCACGAACGTTGATGCCTCGAGACTCGGGCAACGTCTTGAGGACCTCAAAGTTTCCAGTTGAGAAGTGGCAATAAGGATGCTTTGGGTTCGACAAGGACTTGTCGAGCTGGTGCAGGCGCCATGTGTCATTCTGCAAATTCTTCTTGTTCTCAGAATCTACTGCCCGAAGCTCGCGATCAAGAGTGCTCGAGAGGAAAAGGGGCTCAATGAAAAACTGAGCGAAGCGATCAAGGGCCTCGCGCAAGGGCGACGGGTTAGTATCTGAGGGATCTTGGTCGTTGGCCGGTTTGGCAGCAACGTCAAAAAAGTAGTTTGTCGACGTACACGCCGTGTACGCATTAGAACTCCCAGAGTTGGCAGAGAGGTACTGGCCATACTCGTTCTCAATGGGAAACTTCTTGGTACCCATGAAAAGTAGCTGATGTGGAATTAGTCTCGAGTGAGAAAGGGATAAGTAGATGAGAATTGCAGGGCCTTACATGTTCTACGGCGTGAGCCATACCCGGCATGCCTTCCTCGTCGCTGAAGTTGCCGACATTGACATCGAGAGCAGCACTGGCCTTGTCAGTCTCCGGATCATGTACCAAGAGAGCCTCGAGCTCGTTTTCAAGGCGGACTACACGATAGTCCCGATCATCGAGCGACGGTTTCTCCAGGCAGTCCGTGAGGACCACAACGGGGGCCTGGCGGCCAGGAGCCAGGCCGGAAGGCTGAGAGGGAGGCATTGGGAGCAGATGGGGAGCCGGGCGGTGATTGACGAGAGCGGGCAGGCGTCCCAGGTCGCGTAAAGGGGAGTGGCAGAGAAGCCGGGGTGTGTGAGAGAAATGGAGGCTCGTGAAGTTGAAAGGTGAAGGTGTCGACAAAAGGCGGGAACTTGGAAGAGACGAGGACAAGGTCGGGCAGGCGGTCCGGAACGTGCCCAGCAGGTACCCAGGTACAGCGCGTCTTGTATTCGTAGAGGTAGCCACTGCACCTGCAAAGGTCCTAGTAGTAGGGCCGGTCGGGTCTGCCTATTGGCGCTGGTGCCGGTGCCGGCGGGTGTGGATTGGCGGCCGGATACGCCACTGGAAGAGCGCCGTCGGCGGGGTCTGTGCGGATGGAAGAGCCTGTGCTGGCTGGGCTCTGCAGGCTGCCAGGGTACTGCAGGTATTGTCTCAGTACTAATCCTAGCGGAGCCTCTCGTTGGCCTTGTCGATGAGTCGTCGTGAACGTGAAGGTACGTACGGTACGGTACTGTGAACGCGAACGGGTACACGTAGGGCGGACCCCAGGGGCTGGACAGAGGGAAGAGAGGAGATTCCACTGAGAGCCCGACGACACTGGAAGCGACGGATGTGCTTCTCTAGCCCTTGTAGCTTTGATGAGTTGAGTTAGTACCTAGGTCGCGGTAAGGTATGTTTCGTAACGAGTATTCCGAGTTGCTCTGTCGAGGTCGTGCACCAGGTAGGTCATCAAGGTAGGTAGAGTGGAAGTTAATCAAACGACCAACCAATCCGCCCTTGTTTCGTAGGTAAGCATGGACACATGCGCAGTCTCCAAGCACACGCGCTGAGGTGAGGGACCGGAAAGTCGGCGAATGTTAATGACGAAGCAAATTTTATTATGCGCGTGACCGTAGTGTGGCAGTTTCGACTGGTTTCTCCTTGCTCTCAACGTCTGTAGATCTAAAGAGTTGCTATCGGAAACCGAATCTTTAATGCCGGATGGCCGCAGCTGCTCCTGCTACTTATACAGTACAAGAAGTCACTTGCACTTGGTAGATTTATCATCACCGCGCTTGCACTGTACAGTATAAGGTCTTGTGCTGTACCCCTAAGTTAGCACCTGGGACCTGCACTATCATGTCCTGCCCTCGCCCTGAGCGAATGGAATCCCGCCAGTACAGTCCCTGTCGCCCAACCGTTCGGCCCAAGAGACGGCTTTCTCTCCCTGTTTGTATTTTATCTTATTATTCCAAATTGCAGCCAGATACTGCACTTGACGGCGACCCACAGCGAACAACTGTACAGATACTGCTCTCTACTCGTACAGCCGGTGCCGATGCTTTCGTGGTCACGGGGAAGATGCTACTTCCCGCCTGGTGCATCGGACAGTGCTGTGAGTGAGCAGGAACTGACACTTGACCGAGCGTGAACATGCTTGCGCGGGTGAGAGATGAGACGCACGCTTCCAGTTGCTTCGCAGCCGCAAAGTACCAAAGTAGGAAGTACCTATAGGTAGGATGAGCTTCCTGATGCCCGTACAATGTCTCTTACAGAAGAACCGGACTCGTCGAAGCTGGGAAGGCATTGATGCTGCTGTTTACTGTGCTCCTGCCTTGTTCCCAACTGCCACTTCCCTCCTACCAAAAATCCACGTTGGGCCCGATGCGGTGAGCTCAGTCGGAGTTGCCTGCATGGTCGTACAGTGCGGGAACAATGTAGAAAGACTGCGCGACGGACACGCCGCCCTTTTCCAACTCGCCATTTCCCTTCCCCCCTGCCGGCCATTCAACCAAATATCTCACGTCGTTGCTGGCTGAGCGACATGGCGACATGCACATTGCGTTGCCAACGTCGACTTACGGGGCTCTTGCAACTTATCTCGATTTTCGCCGAACCCTGGTCAGATTGAAATATGTACATCGAGCCACGAGAACGGGATATCCAGGCAATGAGTTTGCAGGCATAAACACAGCACACCGCTGGGCTGTAAGAGCTCGAGTCCGTTGAGAATGCATATCACGAGCATCGAGCGCGATACAGAACAATTGACGCCGGCTTCACCTCATATGCTTCACGGAGTATTTCATCCGACCATGGCGTCAACGGCACAGTCAACGGATCCGAAGCCATAACCGACATTCGAATTTCGAGCTGTCTTGCCTGGCTTAAGCTTTCGTACCAGCCAAGGTCCCAATCGTCGACAACGCCAAGTACCTACGGTAGGCAGTCACTGACTGATTGTTCCCTTGGCGTACGGCGGCGTTCCAGACACAGCTCATTTATCACATGTTTCTACCTCTGGGCTGGATGCTCGGCCTGCCCTTGCATTGAAAGTTTTGGTCATCATCACAACTTGACTCGTCTCGACTCAGCACCCGGGCTTCGAAACGGGCAAAACTGCCTTCTTAGCCGCCCTGGCCGGGCAGCAGTAACATCTGTGCGATGACGCCAAGCAGTCGCTTCTCGCGAGTGCCCTAGGTGAAAGGTCAAGGGTTGTGCCTCCGTCTTCTCGTCTCAACCACAGGGATCACCCAAGTAAAGCAGAGCATATTGTAGTTGGCGCGGTGCTTTCTTCGGAGCAGCTGCCTAGGTAGGCATACCCACCATTGACTGCAACTTAGATATCACTTCCTCGAAGCCACCCATACGCAGACGGGCGAACCGGCGGAAAGTATTGCATCGAAGGCATTGGATGCCGAGTTCAACTCTGTCGTCGTCCCCTATCATTTCCGCCACTCATGTCAGAGTGATCCATTGGTTCAAGCACGCTGTGTCGGCGACTCTTTCCTTGCTGTGCCTGGCCTACACAAGGATCGATTCGAGAAAAGATAGCATTGGGAAGCCCTTTCTTCGTGAGTCGTCTCAATCGCTTATCCAATTGGCATTACGCCAATATTTGCATCATGGACAGGTGGCCAGTTTTTGGGTAAACTTCTTGACTTGGCAAGGCGCTGTTCATCGTGCAAACAGGACAAGGCAGTCAATCTGTGGCGAGCTTGGTAAGACTCCCCCCTCGTCCCTAGCACACACACCAAGTACATGCTCCAAATCATCGCATCGTGGGGTCGAAGCTGTGGTGCAAGGAGGCGGTCAGGACAGCGACAGGGCAACGCGGTCATGCGAGTGCGGCTCGCCCAGGGCCCCAGAGGAACCATGACTACGAATACTACGCCGCAGGGTCGTCGCGGACCCCAATGAGACGGACCATGAGCTGCATACTTCCGGATCCGGACACCACTTTCGCCGTCATCAAGCTGATGGCGCCTGCGGCCCAACCCAACTAGCCAGTCTCCGGAGTCCCGGGGTCCCGGTCCCTGTCGAGGAGAAGCGTTGGCTGCATGCATTGCAGATCTGAATGGCGGTGTCAATTTCGTGTCTTCGGGTCCGAGTACACAGCGACTTGTCATTTGCTACCCCTTGCTTGGCCTTCTCAGCCTCTTAGCCTTGGCCCGATGGGCCTTTTGAAGTACTGCATGGTTCTATGTTCGCAACCTCCAAGAGCCCCTAGGCACATGTTTTCTTTGTTGGTGAGAAATCATGGGCTGTTGCACACCAGCTCAGCCGATAATGGTGCTTTTGGATCCGAAGCTCTTGTTGTAAGCGCATCTGGTGTCGCACTCAGGCGAGACTACAATGCTGTACGGCTCAAGGAATATCCCCCGCACTCGCGTCATGCTGGTGACATTTGCTAGGTTTCAGGAGCTGTGCAAGGCCATACCTCATGCTCTTAGCCACCCTCGCATCCTCGGAAACCTGATATGCTGGAGCAGCAGCACCAATGCAAGATGCGCATACTGTATAGCATGACTGAACACTTTCAAAAAGTTCAAAGACGGAAGACTGTTCCGGTACCAAAGTGATAGACTCCTCGTGGAATCCTGATTTTGTAAATCTTTCTTTTTTTATATTCCAGCCACGCGCTATCTCCCCCTCGCCCCCCCTTTGCGGAGGGAGGTTTGGTGTACGCCCAGCATGCTTTGATGCCGCATCCTTGAATCCCCAGATTCGTCAGAAACATGTGGGATCCACATGCACATGTTTCTTGACCCAGCATCTGCAGCAGGGTCCCCGATTGGACCCTATTTCCTGCACGCACCCCACCCAACCAGACGTCCGTCGCGAGCTATTGTACGTTTTCTCCTCCTAGCTGCCACTCAGCTTTCTGTAGCCCATTGTTCGGGGCAGGACGGCCTGTAAGACAAGAACGCAGCAGTCCTCATGGTCTGTAATTCTCAGGCACACTCGCACTGTCTACAACCACAGGTCATCTGCCGAGCGCCTCGCAGCATGCGGGAGTCCCAAGCAACGCGCCAATTTCTCGCTACTGCTGTAGTCTCCAGTTTGGTCGGATTCACTTTATCCGTGGGATCGACGTCGCGATCCGCAGGCTGCATCCCGTTGCCCAATTCCATCGGCGCTCGGAAGTAAATCTTTTCAACCCAATGCGCGTGCCGTAAATGGAAGACGAGCATAGGTGTCGTCGACGCGCCTTCGGGACACGTCAAACCATAGCGGTTTTGATGCAGTTGCTGCAATCATTGCGGGCTTTATATGTCGCTTGGTGAAATTTGAAACCGCGTTGCATGACATACGCCTTGCTCAAAGTCGGCTGAAATCCCATGCATAAGCTGAGTGCTTTTCTCGTAAGGCGCGGTGCGCAGATGCCCAGCTTCCCTTTGTGCAGATGAGGCGGGCGGCAGAGGGGTCGAAGTCGTGCAGCTTGCCTAAGGGTCGATGTGCGCTACCGGCATTGGCGAAGTGAATCAAGATAGCTAAGGTGACGTGGGCCTGTAGAAGCGAGAAGCACGTCGCAAGTGCTGCATGCGTGGTAATGACGCATTTGCTCTAGAGGGAGCTTCGTCGGCAACTTTGAGCAGACTGCCCATAAGCCATGTTCAAGTTTTCAGGAACTGCGCGAGGGACCTCCTTTACTCCGCTTGGAACAGTCCGCCGCCCTGTGGCCGACCTGGTGACAGTTGTAGCACTCGAGGCCCTTGCCGCCGCCAGACGCGCTTCGTGAGCCGAACGGGCTGTCGCCCCCTCCCGCCGAGATTGACGTGATCCTATTCAGCTTCACTTCCTTCTTCTTCCTCTTATCGCGAAACTCCTTGGCTCTAATGCTCTCCTGGTTGACTCGAGAGCGCGATTGCGAGCGCGAGCGGGCCTGTGAGAGCGGAGAGTCGGCATGGCCGCTGTCGCGACTATGCTTGCGCTTGCGACTGGCGTGATCGCTCTCGTCCGATGCGTCGCTGTCCGACTCGTCGTCTTCCGACTGCTGCTTCTTCTTCTGCTTCTGCAACTGACGTCAGCTCATCACTCTGTGAAAATAGGCGATTCTCTTCTCATCTTTGAACTTATACCTTTTGCGTAGTCTTCTTCTCGACCCTCGACGAGGTGCGTCCCTTGGAGGCAGCCTCTTCGTTATCGCCCGACTCGTTGGAGGAGTCGAGATCGGCGTAGCCGACGTACACGACGTTGAGAGGCGTACCGACTTTCTTATCCGTCGTCACCACGTCGCTTAGAGTCCAGTGCGTGTCGGCGGTCGAGTGCTTTTCCAGGGCCGCTTGCCGGGTCGCCTCTTGGTCGTCCAGTGCGGCCTGGATGAGGGCTTGATCGATATGGGGATCGATCTTCCCCACGACAGGCGAGCGGTCAATTTTTCTCTTCTTGGAGCGTCCCTCGGAGTCGGGGGTCCCAGCGGACGAGGCCGAGGCTGCGGCCCTCTGCATGAACTTCATGGTGAGGAGTCTCGAAGAGACCCCCTTGGGCGTTTCCGGCGCCATGGTGAAGAGTCGCGTCGCGAGTGTGTGGAAGATCGTAACAAGTAATCGTCGCGGTGTACGTCGGTCCCGAGGAGCCTGCCGGGCGATTCAAGTGCCAGTCCGGGGAACTCGTAGAAAAAATTGCGACGCGCGACAATTGTCGAGAAATGCTGTTGGTGGAGGGGAATTTGGGACTTTTCGGCGCGTGCAGTAAGTCGGCAGGTATCGAGACTGTTGGATTCTGCTGTGCAAGTACCTCGTGCTTTCTGCCGTTTCTAGCGTCGCAAAAAGCTGAAGCCGCCCGGTCGGGCTTTTTTGCTCGTTATGCGGGGTTACGTTCTTCCGGCTGCTCACGTTGTAGTGAGGTGACCCCCCCTTGCGCGACTCGGCCAGCTCGAGCTCTAACAGCCGCCCCCGACTTGCCGCCAATCCGACGACGTGCGCAGTCCGCAACGCACCATTTTTCGCATACAGGACACGATCATGATGGCCGGCTCGCAACTACGGCCAATTGGCCTCCTGGCCCGCAACCTGCGAGCCTCCCGCCGCGCGTTTGGCACGTCGAGCCGTCTTCGGGAGGCAGCGGCGCCCGCGCCAACCAAGTCAGAGACCGAAACCGCCGTCGAACACGCCCAGTCCAAGGAAGTCGTGGGCCAGGCGCCCAACCGGACAGAAGTCTGGTCCCGCACTCAGCAGCCGCGGGCGACGGCCATGACGGGTCCGCGCTTCGAGCAGACCGACTTTAGCCTTCAGGTATATATATCAGTCTCGGGGGAGCAAATGATATTCAATAGCAGGACGGAGGGGAGGGTATTGTGGTTGCGAGATGATGTTGCTGACGGGACTCAAAACCGTAGCCGCAACCTCTGTCTGCCATGGAGCTGATACACAAGCAACCGGTCTCCTGGACGCATAAGCGCATCGTCGCGTGCGAGGGCGGCGGCGGTCCTGCCGGCCATCCTCGCATCTTCATCAACACTGACAAGCCCGAGATTTCCGTCTGCAACTACTGCGGCCTGCCCTTTGTACGTCGACCGACACCCAATCGCGCGCACAAAGGCAGATTTAAAACGTGCAAAATGCTGACTGCGATTTCTCTTCTTCTTTTTCAGGCCAACGAACATCACCGCAAACACCTAGAGTCTCTACCGGAGACGTCGTACCCGCTATCATGATGCTGCGAGCTGGGACTTGGGGGAAATGAAAAGAACAGGTTGGAGCATGAATGGCTTTCGATGGGGGACGAAAGACTTTCTACTTTTTGCAGCTTGCAGTGAGTTGATCTCGTGCTACAGGGAGTGTATCTTGTACATATTGCACCAATAGACTGCGTGATCACCTCGTCGATGCTTTTGGGTTCATTGCGTCAATTTGGGAGACCGCTTGGGTTCCTTGCTCATGCTCGACTTCCTTATATGCTGCTGTCAAAGTGATGTCTTGCAATGCGTAGTCGCGGGACAGTCGCCGGGATTACCAATGGATAACCCCCATCTGGCTGTCGGCGCCTGCTTGGAGGGCGGGACCTGCCCCACTTCCACTCATCACTACGTCAAGCTTCATAGCTCTCCCAGTTCTCTTTCTCAGAGCCAGAACCATGCCTCAGCCTAACCACGACCGCTCTACATTACTTACATTTGCTCTCGTCTTCGTCCTCTTCATCGCCTTCTTCCCCGATCTATTCCACGCCGTCTGGACGTTTCCTTTTAGTCTCTTGCGCTTCTCTCGCCCCAGCGCATCCGATACGGGCCGTAGCTCCACGGCGCCACCTCTTCAACAGCAGCAGTATCAGCAGCAACAGCGGCAGCCCGCCGCCGCTCCCGTCATGTCTTGGACGCAGAAGCAGCTCACCCTGCCGGCCAAGTCGCGCGGCTCGTACCTCATCACCGACGATATCGTTGCTGGTCTACCAGAGCTTCGTAACTACAAGGTCGGCCTGCTGAATCTCTTTGTGCAGCATACGAGCTGCGCCCTGAGTCTGAATGAGAACTGTAGGTGACGTCAGCCTTCTCCCTCCCACCAACTTTCGTCTTCGTGCGACAAGGGACTGAGCAATTTGGAACGTCAGGGGATTCTGATGTCAGGGCCGATATGAGCGATGCGCTGGACCGCATTGCGCCGGCCGAAGGGCCCAAAGGAGAGGCCCTCTATCGTCACGAGTTCGTTGCCCTTTCTCACTGCCGGCAAAGAATGCTCATCCGTCTAACCATTCCCTGTTCCAACTTAGCGCCGAGGGACCTGATGATATGCCGGTAAGTCAGATCTTGAGATTTCTCAAAAAGCTCCAAGGTCATCGATGATTGTGCCTGACGCTTCACAGGCTCATATCAAATCGGCACTGATTGGCGCGAGCGTCACAATCCCAATCAAGGACGGGAAACTGGTATGCGCTCCACATGCTGAGTATGATTTCGAGCACTTATCAGAACTGACGCATATGAGCAGGCTACAGGGACCTGGCAGGGCATCTGGTATCTCGAGTTCAGGACGAGCAAGCATCAACGACGCGTCGTGGCCACGATTCAGGGCGAAAAGGCATAATACACGCCGGCTGGACCACAAAACAGGTAATCGCGTTAAGCTCATGAATAGATTCGCAAATACTCCCGGCGGTGGGAGCCTCTTTCTTCAACCGTACGCCAGACACCGTCGCCATGTAAGACATTGCACCAATGCACCGTGATTACTGCGCGCCGTTTTCCTCGCCTTCCTTCATGTCTGCATCGTCCCCGGCCAGGACTTTCGTTCGGGGCACGTATCCGTCAGGGGCCCCGGCGCCCGGTGTTGCGGCTACGGTGTTGCCATTCTCGTCGACGAATTCAAAGTTGTACCGACTCAGGATGTGGGGTATAGCCGAGAGCTGAGGACCGTACCTGGCGGTGTTGTCGTACAGCTCGAAGAGGGGGACGGCCAGAAGCTTCATATTCTTAGGCACGCTCAGGACCTCTGCCAGAGGGTTTAGCGACAAATACGGAGCCGATTCTTCTGTGCAGGTCCGTTGGAAATCATGGAACTACTCACTGGTCTTGGGGAGGTGGATGAAATATAGCTTCTTGCACTCCTTGGGGCGGGTGACGTGCGCAGGCACAAAGGGGTACATGAAGGTCTCGAAGTTGGGACGCCACCACTGGGCCAGGCACTCGCCGACCTCCCAGTCGCCGGCCTCCTCGCCCTCGCCGATCCTACCCACGGGAGCCAGGCGCTCGTCGAGGCGGGCCTTGAAGCCCTCGACTTCGTCGTCCTCGGGTCGCAAGTAGTCGCCAGGCAGTTTGAAGAAGGCGTTTGCGATTTGCAGCATGAGGATGTGCGGATGATTGTGCTCGTGGCAGACGAGGATCCCCTCGCACGTGCGGCGCATGCCGTGCTCCGTGTAGTGCTCCTCGAGGCGCTTCAGCCGCGCAATCACCGATGGATCCTCCTCCGGCTGCGTCTCCTTGACGCCGAACGTGTAGTTGGAGAGGGGGTACAGCGTCACATTCTCCGGCTGTCTCGAGTTGAACGACAGGGGGATCGTCGGCGGATGGCCGGACTGGAGGGCCGACGGGGGGATTGTCGACATTGTGCCTTTGTCGTGTGTATGTATGTATGAGGTTATGTTGTATGCGTGTACGTGTGCGAGCGTGTGTGCGCGTGATGCGAGCTGGCAGGGGTGGTCCGCTAGAGACACAGAGAGTGACTGGGGCCGACGATGGACTCGAAACCGATGAGAGGGATCTAGGTTGTTCGCGGCGTCTGGTTGTGCAGTCTCGATTCTCGAGGCAGCTAGCTATACTGGAGCTCCTTCGCGGCGTCGTGTTGCTTGAGGAAATGGTGCTGCAGGCGCGATTCTGCTGCTGCGGGAGTGCTAGGAAGCGAGGTACGTTGCACCAGGTTCGGAAGGCGGTGAAGCATATCCCGGACAGTTTTGGCCAATCAATCCAGCCAGTGGGCGACATTCAAGTCGAGGAATTGTGTGTAATCGCGGAGACATTCTCGACATGAATATCGAGATAAAATCCAGGTCACAATTACAAGGAGACAGCATCAAACTTCAGACAAACGCAATTGCACTTCAGTTGATTTCACGGGTGATTTTCGTCGGCAAGCACAGTTGCTCACTCAGCCATAGCTGAGCCATACCGTCTTATACTGGGGTGCAGGCCGCGGGTATCGCCAAGCTGTTTTGCTGCAGAAGACGCGGATCTTTCGAGGGAACATGATGCCTAATTATAGACCCAGACCATGTCAAGGACATTCACGGGAATTGCGCCAGTATCTTAGCCATGGTGACCTCTTGCTGAGGATCAATTCCAGGAGGCATGTACAGACAAAATCACCGTCGCTAAAAATTGGAAGGATTCGGGATGCCGCCGCTCTCCCGCTTCTCGAATCGGTTGAATGGCTTATTAGAACGTTGGGGGTCAGATTACCTACAGACCCGGCCCAGGGGCAACGAGGCTTCCGCGTGACGCATCGCGCGTCGTCTCCTCGCAGGAGGAGGCGCCTGGGTCACCCCTTGTCCGGGAGGGCTTCCTCCTTACTTCCATGACCATCGTCCCGGCCGGGGAGGGGTATGATCCGGGGCTTGCATGAGACAATCGCATTCTGATAGGACGATTGCAGAAATCCGAGCCAGGTATACCTGAATAAGGCATACCAGCCTGCGAGTGAGCCTTGGTATAAGGCGTAGGCACTCGACGGCCGACGACAAGGCGCATGTTTAGCGCCGTTGAAACGTTTTGTCACATCTCGATATCGTCCTTTTCGCTTCTACCAAGATGGCAGGTGATGCAGGCGGACGGCATCGGTGACCGGCCGGGTGTCCGGTTGCGCCTCGCCTGCTGTGGTCGACCAACTGTCCGAGCCTGGGAGGTATGCAGCATGAGCATGCATTCAGAACGGCTGAGCTGGTGATCCGAGCTGTTTGTCCCCCGACAGGGAGGCAGAGACAACAGTCGTCTCCTGTCGCACCGTGGATCACATGGTATGACGAGGCACCCGAGCACGGGGCAGGACCTGGCTTCGCGGCCAACGACCCGGGGGTGGTTGAGTAATGAGGAGACGGGGACTCGGGGCGCATCGGACAGGCCAGACGGCGACATGGCCATAGATATCGCATCGTGACGAGGACATGGCCCTCAAGGATCCGTCGCGACAAGCCCCAGATGCGGGCACAGGGTGCCGCAACAGATGCAGAGGGTATTCCAGGCAACGCGATCCCGTAATCATGATGTGCGGCGGACGGGCCACTCGCCCCAACTAGCTGGCTGGCTGGCTGGCCAAGGGCGGTGTTTCGTGTCCCTGCCAGAAGCACAATCCGACCCCGTGGGGGAGAGGCAAAGTTCAGTCGGTGACGGACCACTGCGGGCAGCAGCAGCCTCCGCCCATCATCATTTGATCATCCGTGCCTCATTCCTCGGTCCCAGAGGTGCCCCGTTGGCCACTTGTTTGCAGTAGGGCGCTGAACATCGGACTGGTTCATGTGTGTGTGACGAGGAGGAGAAAGGTGTTTGTTTGTTCTCTCGCTGTTCGGAAAGGTGGGGAGAACGCAGCACAAAAGGTAAGGATGAGGCGGACGGAAGTTGAACGGGTCCTGGACGGGAGGAAGAGGAGCAGCAGGAGCAGGAGGGAGGCCAGAGAAGCGGGATTAGGTAGGGACGATGGAATAATGGATGGATAGCAGTCAAGAGGGAAGACCCGCAATAGCGAAGCCGAGTTTTAAGTTTTGGTGCGGTCTGGTATGGTACATACTCACCACCGAAGTTACTGTCCGCCTGTCTCCGTTTGTCTCGTTCTGTCTATCTGCGGAAACTTGCGCGGCTTCCACACCGCATCGCACCACACCGCACCGCACCGCACCGCCCTAATATTGATTGACACAAGTCATCTGGGACCTCTTTGTGCCCACTGCACCATCGCCAAACCGGCTCTCTGATTCGGACATCCTCCTCCAGTCCACCACCACACTCCACCCTCCCACTCGCTCGTCACGATTGTCAGCAGCCGCCGTTGCCTAGAGGCCTGGAATCCTGGAGTCTGGAGTCTGAAGCCCGGGAGCCTTGGAGCCCTGGAGCCCTGGAGCCCTGGACCAACCCCAGAAAATCAAACCCTACCCCGGCCCGGCCCTGTGGGACTCAAAGTGCAGCGCAGACTGCAGAGGACGGGGCGACCAGACGCATCGTGGCTTGCCCTGCATCGCCTGCGCCATGCCCATGCCCATGCGAGGCCCCCATGCCGACTTGGACGTCTCCCCGGCCCTGCCCGCGTGTTGAGCCGCCTGCCTACGCCTCTGCCTTTGCTTCTGCCTTTGCCTGACCCGAGGGAAGTCCCGTGCCAGAAAGCCCTCGTTGGTTGGGCGCAATGGAGGCCCAGCTGCTCGAGAGCCTTGGTCAAAAGTTGGACGAGCTCGAGCGCAACGTCGACGCCTATCGCCGCGACCTGCTAGCCGATTTTCACCACCACTGCCGCCATATCCTGCGCGACGTGCCCGCCGAGACCGCTTCCGCAGTAAGGCGAGTGCTGGCGGCGTCCTTTGCACACTATCCCGCCCTCCGTCCCGAGCTTGAGGCGGCTGAGTCACCTCCGCCCGACCGCCCCAGTCCGGCTGCATTCCAGACCCTCGTCCCGCCTGCCGTCTCCGGACGACCCGACGAGCTAGCGAGCCCGCGCGAACGGGACCAAGAGCTTCAGGGTCTCTTTACCCCGTCCTATCTGCCCCTGCTCGAGGACGCTCCTCCGCCGCCCAGGTCAGCCATTACCCGAGCCTCCGGCATCGTGCCAGGCGCACTATCCACACTTGTTGAGCAGCCCGCGGAAGCCTCGCAAGGCACCGGCCCCGGCCGACTCGCTGGCATGGAGGATCCAAAGGAGCAGCCCGACGACGGCGCTGCGGCGCAAATCGATGCGCCTTCTGCCTCGGCGCAACCGCTATCGGTCCCGGTCTTTGCCGATGACAGCGCGCGTTCCATCGACGACACGAGATCATCCGTCTCTTCTGACAAGAGCGACTCCAAGCCGCCGAGGAGCGCGTTGCGACGATCATCGAGCATGTCCAAGGCCCCGCAAAGTCCTCGGCGTGTGCGCTTCGAATTTATGGGCGCAGAAGTCCTGCCCACAACCTCTCCAAGACCTTCCGAGTTCCTTACCCGTCGCTCCTCATCTCCTGATGCCGACGACGAAAATACCGCCTTTTCCTCAAATCTGTGTGGCGACGCTGCCGACGAGGAGCAGGCCCCTCCTCGAAAGGTTTCTTCCTCGGATGCGCTAAGAGCACTCTCGAGGGCGCCTCTCGAAGAAGGAGGGGTCGCTTGGACTGTGGTCAACGCAGGCCTTCATAATCAAGAAGAGGATGAGGAAGACGACGATGAGGAACCTATCCCCGCGCCGTCTCCTCCGCAAACGACATCAATCCCAGCCACAGATTGTAGCATCACCAACGAACAATCACCGCCTGTCTCCAGGCGTCACGAAGTCACCGATCACGCGAGCACTCTGATAGCCGATGAGGAAGACGATGATGACGACGACTCATCTGACGACGGGTTTCTATCAATGGCGAAAACGAGATCGTCTCGACCGCAACAGTCGCAAATTTTATCGTCGCCTAAATCGCCACTCAGGTCTCCGCGACGAGAGAAGAAGATGACTGTGAGCACAACAATCAGGCAAACGCCTAGTCCCAAGGGACTGTCGGCAGGGCGCGGCCAAGAGGCGCCCGAAACTGGAGATGACGACACAGAAGTCGACGACGACGATGACGACTTGTTTTTCTTCGAAGCAGGGGGCTCCAAAGGTCCACCGAAGCCACGACCGAAATCGACGTCTGCGTCCCGACAAGAGAATATGGATCAACCCAGCGAACCAGAAGACGAGGCACGCGAGGCATCAGCATCAGCATCAGCAGCGCAGCAGCAAACGAGTACATACGCCACGTCTCCTGCAGTCGCCATCCGTCAATCTTGGGGTCCACGGTCCTCAGCGACGCCTCAGGTCAAGTTTCGACCTGGTTCGGTCGGCTCGTACAAAGGGCAGCCGCTGGTCATGCCTGTCGTGCGGGATCCCGACGTTCTAGCCAAGGCAAGCTTGGTGAGGTCATCCGACTTGCTCGTGGACGGCATCGACGGCGAGACAGCCATGCAGGACGGGTCGCCGCCTCGACTGCGCAGCACACCATTTAGCTTTAAGGAGAGGTTCATGATGGAGGAAATGATGGAGAGGGCAAAATCAAAACAAAACGACGATGCGGATGAGAAACGATAAGGGTTCTTTCATGGTCAGTTGCCCGGATGGCAGGGAGTTTCGACATTGGAGGGAGGCGTCGGCCGAAAACGGTCCATGGGAGGGGGGCACGCGCCCGGGGTTTCTGGGACCACGGAGATACAATAAAGGCGTTGAACGTACGGAGGTAATGGCAAGGGTGGAAAATTTCAGGCATCAAAGCGGACACGGCCTACAAGGCAACTCGGGTATCTTTCTCTCACAGTTTCTTGACTCGGCTAATGTCACATGTGAAGATGGTTATGCCCTTTGTCCAAATCACATTCCCGGACACTCGACTTGAACGGGCGTTGTGCGAGCTCGCCACAGCACTTTCTTTGCCTATTCCCATTGGGGGGACGACGGTTCGGCAGTATCGGTCAAGTCCTCACGAGTCATGGTGCGATTGTGGAAAGAGAAAAGCCGATAGCTTTCGGCGCCGTGCCTTTCTGCTTGTCCGCGCCTTAGACATGCACATCAAAAAGGCGGACGGCGCAGAGAGGTATGGAGGGCGTATTCGTACAGTACGAGCAGCGACCATGCTGCTCCCAACAGTGAGTTGCTTGCATGTGTCATCGTGCATGTAGGCCTATGCGGAAACCGAACAAGGCTATCGCTATATCGGGTATATGACGGTAAATGCCAGTGGGATGCAGCAGCGCCGCTCAATGTGGACCGAATTTCTGAACGCTGGCCTCCCGCCACTTCTTGCCCATCCGCTCCAATGCCGTCGCGCTCGAGATGAGCTGTTGAAATTGACTAGCCAAGAGGCGCATTTGCTGCATTCCTAAAAAAGAAGTAGTTGAAAAGAGCGACAACAATGGGCGGTCTCAACCTGGAAGTATTCAAGGCAGGTTCCCCGATGCGAATTATTCTCAAGTGAAAGTAACTTGCGGCTGACAACTTATGGATGGGACCCGCAACAGTTCGGCGTCTATGTCATGTTCCCGATTGGCATCATGTACTACTTCGGAACGAACCTCGACAACCGCTTCGCCGTGGCCAATTTCTGGCCCAGACCCGAGGAGTGCAACAAGGTGCCGCGCGACCGCGACGAGATCAAGGCAGAGTACGAGCGCATCGTGGCGCGACGACGGGCCTTTATGGCCCAGGACGAGGCAATGCGGGCCAGGAGAGCTGCTGCGGCCGAGAGGCAGGACGGCGGTGATTCATGAAAGAGCTACGGAGCACGAAAGGAGCGAAAATACTGGCGAAGACCGCGAGGGTTGTACAATATGGTACTGGGCTATTGTGGCGCCGACCGAAGCGCTGTGGTACTTGCATGGGCTGGCGTTTGATTTCGGATTGCGGTTTTCACAGAAGCTTTTCTATTCTCCCATGAACATCTGGTCTGCGCAATGGAGACGGTTGATTTAAAAGTCTATATGTCTAGTTACCCGCTCCCACGCGTCATCGTCTACTGATCCTTGACGGATGTTGGCGTACACAGCCTTGACTTCCTGGTACTCCAATAGCCTGGAAAGCATGATGTCGAGGCTGTCAATCACTTGTGGCGACTGCAGGGCCACCATGGTGTCTCCATTGGGCGCCCAAACGATTTCCGACTCTTGCACGTCCAGCCCGAAGCTGTCGCACAGGGCTTTTGTGGTGGCCACGAGCGCGGCTGGCTGTGTCCACACCAGGAAATTACCCTCTGGTAGCTCCTCGACGTCGTCTGTGCCATCGAGCTCAATGGCCGTCTCCAGGACGTCGGACAGCGTCGGCCCGTTTGTCTTGGGCTTGAAGATGATGCGGCCGCGCCTCGAAAAGTAAAAGGCCGTGGAGCCGACCACCCCGCCGTTCTTCTTGACGACGAGCTTGAGGTCGCTCAAGGAGCGCAGCTTGTTGTCCGTCTCAATGTCCACGATGAGTGCGACGTCCGGGGGGAACAAGATCTCGAGCGTCAAGTTCTCGAGCTTCGCGCCCGTTGCCGAGCGTCCCTGGCCCTTTGCAATGGCAGCTTCGATGAGGTGCTTTGGTACATTGGCTGGTCGAAACACACGTCAGCGGCGCAAAACGGCGTAAGTTGGTGGTATCGGCATCGGCAAGGGCATCAGCATCATGGCATAATGAGGGCCCTACCTTTGGTCGCGGCGGTGATTGCGTTTGCCATTTGCGTGTTGAACTTGATGTCCTCTCCGTACACTGCGCCTGAAGGTCAGACAAGTCCGCTTCCCGGGCCGGTTGGTTGCTGACTTCGCGAGTACGTAGCGATGAGCTGGGTGAAGGCTGTTCGCTCCGTCATCTTCTTCTTGTCGGTGACTGCCTTGATGTGCTTCGTCTTGGACCACTTATTGTGCCCGGCAAGAGGGGCCGCCGTCGCCCCGAAGAATCGGAGACATTGCGGGCATTGAGGTTTCTTCGCGAGCGAGTTGCTGCGTCGAGGTGTGGGGAGGGGAATCCTCCAGCGGTAAGGTGCGACCAGTGTTTTGCTCATTTGTGTGTAGCCACTGTAGTGATTGCTGGTCCGTGATAATTTGGCGTCTGTATGCTGGAATCTCGAAGGGTCCCGAGTCTGAAGAGCAATTAAACCAGTGTTGAGCCGCAAAGCTTCGCCATGATGAACCTCATTAACAAAGATACAGTACGTACTTTAGCTGCTTAAACGTCGCGGGTTAATAATCTTCCCTCCTTGGGCCTGAATGCAAGGGCTCCTCCCGCCATCCCGCTCTTGCTGCGAAATCACGTCTGATTGGTCAAGATCGCTACTTCCAATCCGCCAAAGCAGCGCAAGCTCCCGTCGTTCCCCACTGGGAATCTGTCGCTCCCGATATGACCTGCATGTCTCGATACCTTACAGCCATGCACGGCAGCCACCCCCTAATAATAACCAACGCTCTAGCGAAACACGCGCCTTTACGACAAATACGCCGAAGCTCCCTCGACGCTCCGTTTCGCAGACTTGCAAAATCATAGCTACCTCATGGCAGCCAAGGACAACCGCCATGTCAATGGGTCACGATTCTGAGGCCCCGGCCGCCGAACCGAACCGGATATCGTCGCCGCCCATCGCCGAGACAACGACTCCTGAACGAAAGATCGACACTCCGGAGCTTGACCTTGCCAAGCTTCAGTCTCTACCCGCCGAGCAGCAGGATCTCTTTCTTCTCTCGTTCGTGTCCGACCTCGTCAAGCATGTGCTGGCCTTGGTCGCCGACGACTGCACCGCCCAACAGTTCTACTTGAAGCGGGAGATCTTCCAGATCATCAACCTCGCCTCGCCGCAACCATCGCGGGTCATCCGAAACAACCTCGGCAGGTGTCTTGCGCACATCTTTCGCAATGGCGACCGCAAGCTCCTGTTCGAGACCATCAACGACCTCGTCGCCATCATCTCGGGGAGCAAGGCAAGGCCGGACGGAGACACGCGCGCCAAGCATGCCGCCGTGAGCTGTCTGGGTGATGTGTTTGCTGCGGCCGGTGACAGTGCAATAGGTTTACATCAAATATCTTGTACGACACTCATCAAGGCCCTCAGATCATCATCGAACAATGCCGGTATGCGCGCGGCTACTTTGACGGCTCTCGGCAAGATTGCAGCCATGGTCCAGGGCTCGATGGACGAGGGCATAGCACGAGATATTTACAAGCAAGGCCGGAACCATGCTGCTAGTGACAAGGGCGCGCTCGTCGTTGTGGCAGCGACGCGCTGCATCAAGGCTCTCATCAAGTATACGCCCTACTTCCGCAACTCGAGCGACTTTGATAAGCTGGAAACGGCCATCTTCAAGTCCATCGACTCTCCGTCCGCGCAGGTCCGTCACGCCGCTGCGGATTGCTTTGCCGAAGCTCTCGTGCAAGGCTACGCAGACTCCGCCTCCGTCGAGGCCATTGCCGCCGCCAAGTCGAAGAAGTCCAAGGCCAAGATCAAGCGAAGCTCGACTCATCCCGCAATTGCTCCCGACGAGGACGATATTCCGGCGCGCTCCGAGAGTCCAGCTCCAGGTGGCAAGCGGGCACAGGACCTCGCTCTCACATTGCCAGACATGTTGAAGCTGCTGGCGCAACAGTACGTCAAGCCGGCTGCGTCGAATCGAGCCCGAGCGGCTATTGGCGTATGCTACGGAAGGCTCTTCCGCCGTCTTGGGGAGAAGATAGTTCAGAACCATTATCTCAAAATTGTTGAGAATCTCACAGTCGACATACTTGGTCATGCGACTGTGAGCAACAATCGCTTTCGACTCCTCTTCACAAGGAGAATTGTCGAGTCTGTCCTTCAAGATATAGTTGGGCGGAAGATCCTTGGCGAGTCTGGTCAAATCATGGCAGCCGAATCATTGATCAGCAACGTCTTAAAGAACTACCCACAGGCACTTGCAGAACGCCCAGAGCCATCCAAACATACGCTCATCGTTTCTCTCAATGCGATCGCCTCTCTCGTCAGCTCCCTCGGTTCTGCCGCCAACGGCTTCGCCGAGTCCTGCCGCGATGGACTGCTGCAAGTTCTACAGCACCCCAGCTACTCGGTTCAAATTTTTGCCTCAGCCTGTGTAAAGACATTCGTCCTCGCTTGTCCACAGCAGCTTCTACCTTGCATGTCCGTCTGCATGAACAGCCTGACGCGTGAACTCGCACAGCTCTCCGGCGCACGTAACTCCCCAAGACGGTGTCTTGGATTCGCCCATGGCCTGGCGGCGGCGCTGAGCGCGAGTCCTCTTCGGCCCCTATATGGCTCTGTCGATATCAACAGCCGCGTGCTAACAATGGCCACGAATCTTCTAAAGTCAAGCAGTCAGTCGGAATTGCGAGTCTCGAGCACTCAGATTCAGGTTGCCTGGACCCTCATCGGCGGGCTCATGTCACTCGGCCCCAACTTTGTCAAGATTCACCTCTCGCAGCTTCTACTTTTGTGGAAGAATGCCCTGCCAAAGCCATTGGCAAAAGACAACACGTCCGCGAGGAGCTTACTTGAGGCTTCCTTTTTGACCCATGTTCGAGAGTGCGCACTTGGGTCGATACTAGCCTTCCTTCAGTTCAACAACCGCCTGCTGACAGTGGATGTCTCGAAACGAATTGCTGCTATGCTGCAGAGTACTTCTGTGTTTCTGAGAACGCTTCCTATCAAGAAAACTACGGACGACATTTCTCAGAGACTAACGCCAGCTCTGCAATTACAGGACCTGGATCTAATGGTGCAGCGCCGCGTATTGCAATGCTATATCAAACTTGTCAACCAGAGCCCAGCAGGGGGTAGCGAAGCACTCTTGCAGTCCAACCTGTTGACACTGGCAATCTCCTTGTTCGCCGACCCCGAAAACTACACTCCAAGTTCTTTGAGCGCCTCTATAGCCAACGCTGCAGCGACTTTCGAGTCCATCTGGGACGTCGCCGACAACAGCGGTTTCGGCATTACAGGGCTGGTGTCCGGTTTCAAGGTCAGGGCTCTGCCGGGTCAACATGCCAGCGCCACCGACGACGACGTGGATAGCAACAACCCAGAAGAAGCCATTGATCGGCTCCTACTCTCGCCGGTATGCGGTAGCCTAGAACACGACGCTTCCACGCTGTACATTGGGAGTTTGGACGCGGATCCTACCTTGCTTCCAGATCCGCCGGCGACCGAGGTCATCAACAACGCCATCCAATTGTTCGCCTTTACCTTCCCCCTGACTCCCGCAAAGGTCCAAGAAAGCGTATTGGAACAGATTAAGACATTTGCGTCAGCCGGCTCTCTCCAAAGAGATCCCGGTCGCAAGGCGGCCATCAACGTCAACGTCGCAGTGGCGATCCTGGCCAGTATGAGGGTGGCTGTGAGAGAGACCAAGTCACCTTGCGGCAACCTCAGCAACATGGCTGTTGAACGTCTTCTGCAGGATATCGTGAGAGACTTCGTCCTTGACTCGGATCAATACGTGAGAAGTCTCGGCTACGCTGCGACTGCGCGACTGTGCAACGTATACGGCAACGCTTTCACAAACCACGAGATAAAGTACCTGATTGATACCATAGTCGGCAATCGTGAACCTAGTGCGCGAGCCGGCTGCGCCATGGCACTGGGCTCGATCCAAACCAAGGTAGGAGGTATGGCCGCAGGCTACCACCTCAAGACCATCCTTGGAATTCTCATGTCGCTTTGCAACGACCCGCACCCAACGGTTCACTTCTGGGCCCTCGAGGCCTTGTCGCTTGCCGCCGACGCAGCTGGTCTTAGCTTTGCGAGCTATGTTCCCGGAACACTGGGAATGGTGGCTCAGCTGTACGTCTCGGAGACTCATCACGCAGAAATTGCATCAGCGATTACGATGAACCTCGAAATGGACCTACCAACGACGCCGGCTCTCGCAAGATGCGTTGATTCACTTATCAATGTTCTCGGCCCGGATCTTCAGGACTCCAACAAGTCTCGAGAGCTTATCTTCAACCTCGTTGAACAGCTGCAGACTGAAGACGATGAATTGGTCGAGAGGGCTGCGCTCGGATGCCTGGAGCACTTGTCTCTGTATGCTCCCGGTCAAATGCGCTTTGCCGATTATGTCAAGACGCTGCAGAAATACCTCTCATCGGATAATCCGGCGTTGAGGAACGTCGCCGTAGACGGTCTCTACAACATGATGAAAAGAAATCCACAAGACGTTCTTTCAGCGGCGGACAAGGGCTTCGAGGAACAGCTATGGCTTGTTCTCGATACTGTTCCATCTCATGATGGCATTCGGAATATTATACGGAACTGGATGCACCAGACGTGCCTCACTCAAACAAGCGATTGGTTGCAGAGATTCCAGGCAGTCCTCAAGATGACCCGGTCGAAGCCGGAAGAAGCAGATACGCCAAAAGCGAGCAGTGGGTTACCGGATCTGCAAGACGAAGAAGTCGCCGGGTTCGCGGCGGTGGCCGGTGCAGCTAAAGATAAGGACAATCCTGCTCCGTCCGAGGCTGAACCCCTGAGGTGGCAAGTGACGACCTTTGCAATCAACTGCATCAGCGACATATTTGTCTTTGTGGCCAAGGACGTTGCAGCAAATGGAGAGTCGCGTGCGCAAGTTGCCCTACAGAACCGAGTCGCGGATGTCGTCCGAATGGCCTTTTCTGCGTCGACATCGAATGTGTTGGAGCTTCGCATTTGGGGCCTCAAGATCATCGGAGCTGTGCTCAAGATGTTTGGCAAGACGCCGGATCCAGATTTCGAGGAAGCAATGCTACTGGAACAGTATCAGGCCCAAATAAGCTCGGCTTTAACACCAGCTTTTGCAGCAGATTCTTCGCCAGAACTGGCCTCGGAAGCTGTCAATGTCTGCGCTGGCTTCATATCCATAGGCATCGTTACCGACGTCGACAGGATGGGACGTATCCTCAAGACCATTGTCACTGCCTTGGAGAACTTTTCACGGGAAACTGAAAACGCAAGCATCGGAGACCTGAAAGGTTTGAGCTCCAACGCTCAGGTCATGGTCAAGATATCCGTCTTCTCTGCTTGGGCAGAGCTTCAGGTCGCCAGCAGTGAGCAAAAGTATCTTATGGATGTGCTGAAACCACACATTGGCACCCTGACACCGCTTTGGCTTGAGTCGCTGCGTGAGTTCGCCAGGCTTCGCTTTGAGCCGGACATCTCCATGACATTGGGTCCTCCGTCGCTTTCAGGAAGTCTCGACACCATCTATGCGGCGCTCAATCGCGAGACCCTGCTTCGCTTCTACGAAGAGTCATGGCTGAAGCTGGTGAACGCGATTGCGAGCCTAATCGAGCAACACAGTGAGTTCGTCTTTGATGCTCTCGATGGTAAGGAATCGCATGAACTCGCACCAAATGGGACAGGCAAGGCCCCTGCCATCAACTATCGCGACGAGCCCGTGGCCTTCTTCTTCGTGCTTTTTGGACTCGCCTTTGAAGCCCTCGCCACTAGACCCGGCCAGAGCGAATCATTGGAATCACAACAGCAAACCTTGGACATTCTCGAAGCACTCAAGAGGATCCTGCACCCTAGTGTTTCCGGCCATGCCATTTACCGGCCGGATGTCTTTTCCGAGACCATGGACCTTCTTGATCGACTTGTCCTCACCGATGGATTGAACATTCAGGCCGTCATCGTTGAGATTGCTAGAGCCTTGTGCGTCACTCATCCCTCTGCTCGCAGGTCCGCATCGGACGAAGGCGACCTTTCCGAGGACATCGATCAACTTTTCGAGCTCACCCGAATTATCGTGCTCGTCCTATCAGGGCTGCTGCCCAATCTTTCAGAGGGCAACCAACCGGTGCGACACCAAATGAACGAGGAGGCCATAGCCCTGGTTCATACATCACTCAATGCACTCGTTGACGCGGCCGAAGTCTTCCCGTCCATCATCAAGACGGACCTCTACGCCTGTATCACACACATTTTCGCCACCATCCTGGCTACGCCGAGTTGTCAGGAGGTTATTGTTCCGCAATCCCTGGCAACACTGAAACGATTCATGTCGAGCATGTCAAAGGCCGTTGACGAGCAATCGTCCAGTCCTACTCAGCTACAGGGGTGTCTCCGTCGTTTTCTGTCGGTCTACTTGCATGCGCAGAAGCGAGAGGAGCCAACGTCTCTCGCGTGCGTCAAGAATTGTCTCTTGGCGACAACATTACTCTTCACGGGCGGGAAGAATCAGCTGCCAGCCACGGAGCCACTTGTGAGACGTTACTTGGATGAGTTGTTGGATTGCCTCACCGATCGAATGGTAAGAAAGAGCTCCTGCGCACCCATGTGTGTTCTCCTAGCATGGGCTTGACTAACCGTGCTGCAGACGGCGAAGATCGCAGCCAACTGCATCCGATCACTGCTGCTCCCGGCTAAGCCAACGGCCGCCGACCTGACCATTGTTCGCTACCTGTTCCCCCGCCTCGTCACGTTTGTGACGAGCGTCGAGGTCGAGGACGAGGAGAAGACGAGGGCCCGCCTCGCCCAAACGCTCTGCCTCTACGCGGGCTCCTTGCAGCCGGACCGCAGGGCGGTGGCCATGTCCGTGGTGATACCGACGCTCATGGCCCGCGCGACCGGCGAGGGCCAAGAGGTGTACGAGGAGACGAGCGCCAGACTGCTGGAGCTGGCGGCCGTCGACCAGGGGGCGTTTAGGGCCATTGTCGGCGCCCTGAGCGGCAGCCAGAGGGCGCTCCTGGAAGAGGTGATTCGTTTCGGGCAGCAGGCCGCCAACGGAGCCGAGGATTCTTCTGCCGGCGCTTCGCAGCAGCCCAGCATCACTTTGAAGATGGACTTTGGTGGTTGAGGAATGATGAAGGACTTGAGTTTAAGTGGCTTATCCGCGGAGGCGGCCTTTGCTGTCGCGCTCGTTGTTGCGAGTATCCAGGTGATTGGCGTATCCTCCTTGGTAACGAAGACGTTGCACAATGTGTTTGTCGTGCGGAGCGGTTTTTTTTCTGCAACTTCCATGAAAATGGAAGCTTGCCGAGGCCCATCAGGCTCTTCGCCACCGTTGGTCGTTGTCGCGATGCATCATGTATAACATACATACCGAGTACAAGAGAGAGAGAGAGAGAGAGCATGGGGAGGTCCAGCGGATGGGCTTACGTCGGTTCCTCAGGAGGAAGGGGGGGGGGGGGACATATTTGCACACAGCGTCACCAAGAGGCACGTATTCGTAGCGTCAAGTTAGTCTATAGATGTTATGAATCCTTTCAAACATGCCCATTCTTTGCGCCGAGACGACTTTGGCTACGAATAGAAAGTCTGCACCAAAATAAAACATTCATCCGACACGTCCAAAGCCACGCACGCCACCACAAAGTGCTACTGTATACAAAGTTGTATTTTGTGTCTTCTTTTACCTCTGCTTCCAACGACACCCGGGATCGTGGGCATGCGCGGTGATACGAGAACGGCTGGACCGGGATCGAACCCGTCCTCGCCGAGCGACACATCGGGCATTACTGTACTGTACAGTATCCTTGACGCGGCCGCACATACATACAGTGTACCGATACAGTGCAGCCAACAACACCTTCTCCGACTTCATGCTATGAGCAGCCATTCAGGGCACGTTACACGTCTCCCTCTCGACCTTCATAGACATTACTAGGTAGATTCCGAGGTTCGTAGTGGCTTTGCCGACATCCGGGTAGCGAAAGTGACAAGGCGGCGGGCGCAGCAAGGGTTGGACAGAAAGGCCGCATCACTTGGGCCTGTAGAAATTCGTGCCGTGTGCTATGACGGGCTGCAAGTGCTTGGCGTCGGCGTTGCCTGCGGGATCTCGCGGAGTGGCTTCCAAGCCTCCGCTGTCGTCCACCACGAGGTGGCCGGCTAACTTCGTGTCACAGGCGGCAGCTTGCTTCCCCTGCTCGGCCGGATCCCCGCTCTCTGCAGAATCGTCGGCTAGACATGCGCGCACGGGTTTGCCCAGGAAGGGCTTGGCATTGAGCAGCTCCACGGCCCGTCTCGCGGCGGCGGCGCTGCGGAAGGTGACGTATCCCGATCCTCTTGAGCAACCTTTTTGGGGGTCCGAAGTCATGTCGACGTGGCTAATGGCCGATGCCCATTCCCCCATACTATCACGGGCCCATTCTTCCACGTCCTTGGGAGTCACTCCTTGCTTCATCAAGACAATCTGTACCCGGAAGCGATCGTCATTGTTCCGCGGCGTTCTTTGGTTGCAGCGGAAGGCCTCCGCAGGTTTGGCAGTCCTCGGCAACGGCTTGAGGCTTCTGTTGCGGGTAAGGTCGATGCGTGGAGGGCGGTTGATACCAGGTTCCTGTTCTTTCCGAAGCGAGGCCGTTTGATCATACTGCTGACACGGATGGTAGCCTGGTAAGATCGGGCTGAATGACGTCGCCCAGGCACTCCTCGGATATGAATCTGTTGCGGGAGCACGATTGTATGTGTAATCTTGTAATAACGGAGCATCTGTCAATGTTTCTCGATAACGGATGGCAGAGGAAAAGTCAGGAAGTAAATCTGCCACAGCAGAGCCAGCGATATGATGAACGCAAGCCGCGGCTCGGGACCAGCAGCGATCTTGAACTATCTGTCAGCCAAAACTGTCAGTCTATTGGCTTTGCTTTGAAATGCTAGACAAGTAGAAGTATACCTGGCTAGTCAGGGCCGTATCATGGCTGGTCCGCAGGTTGCCTTTGGACCGAGCGAAGTGAGAGTTGCCCCCAAGTTTGGGCTTAGGTGGGGGATCGTTGATGAGCTCCATGATTTTCACAGGCTCACTTCTATTCTTGTCCAAGTATAGAAGAAGCCGGTTATTGTACGGTACCGTCTGAAGGTGATCTGCTTGCTTGCTTCTCAGTGTCAATGTCTTCACTTAGAACAGGCGACTCACGGAGCGCACGCTCAAAATTTTCTCTGCCGATGAGACGGATCCAACCAGAGGTAGATTTCTGAAAAACCTCAATATGATCGACGTCACAACCCGCCTGACGGAGCCAGTCTTTCAGCAGCTGCCATATGGTACCGAAAGGGAGCTTTGCCGATCAAGGTCAGGACATCTCCTCGATTGATATGACGGGGTCCGGTACATACGCCGCTGATGATGATGTGGTATATCCCGGTTTCATCTCCAGGCGGAACGTCTCGCATTACCGTGTTCTCGGGGGATTCGTTGCGTGGCATTGCGAGAACTCGGGTCTCCGCCTTGCGCAAACCCTACTGCGTAGTGTGACTCCAATACCGAGACCGCGTGCCCGTATGACGATAGGTCGGTAGAAGACCATGGGCGAAGTGCTTCAGGAGGCTCATCTGGCCATGGATTAAGTCTGACCGTAGTACTCAAATAAAGGCGTGAGCTTCGGTAACGGGACGCCGGACAACGGCAACGGTCGCGCCAAATTTCGAGTAAGTCGCAGCTGAGCAACAATATATCGACCATGATGGCCGTGGGGGGTATATAAGGCAAAGTGTCACCCTTCCATATGCATGCACGATGAGGTCTGACAGCGCTTCGCAGGGTATGGGTGGTGCGCCAGAAACTCGGTCTGCATAAAAACCATTTAGAATCTTCGTGCTTCCTGCGTATCACGCTGCCACGACCCGCCAATGGTAATTCCCAGACGCAAGGCGTTCCATATATTGTTGTTGATATTGGGCTGCTCGGTGCATCCTTTGCGAGCCATGTGTTTTCCATCCGGGTAGCTGGAACTGGGACACGAGTCGATTCGCCGTCGACCCGGCAAAGGCGACGTCTTTTTCCCTCAAAATGTACGAATAAGCCCGAGTGCAGGCTCGCTTCCCGTAGACGTCCGAGCAATGAGCTGCTCAGTCAAGCGGCTCCATCTCGGTGAAGAAGCTCATGGGTGCAAGGTATGCCCAAGCCCACAGCAATCGAGCCGAGCTTCAAGATCCCTTGTCACTTTTTACTCAAAGCTTGACCGTTATCCGGCTCTAGATCAGATGTTCCGTCGTTCCAGAAGTAAGTGGTCCAAGCTCTCAAGGTTGCATTTTGGCGCCGATATGACCCTGCAAGGACGTCCGGCCAAGCCTTATGACTTGTCATTAATCCATCCATGCCCTGAGAAAGAGTAACCTGAGCCCGGCAAGCTCCCCGAAAGCCTCGAGTCCCTCTGCTTCAACAACGAAGCCGTGTACGAAGTATCTCACGTGTAGGAAGTAAGCCTGTTTGGCTCGGTACGGGTTGCCACACCTCGGAGAGAAAAGGGGGAACAGGAGCTCCGGTGTAAGGCAGCAACTCTCCGTTATGCCACGCTACAGCACCCAAACGCCACGATATCATTGGGCATTTATTGAGGAACCAGGATCAGTGTGCGTCTTCCGTCGATGGAAATGGCCTTGTTCGACTGACGATCTGTTGGCCCCGGACTTCAAGGCTGTATGTGCTTTTTGCAATATGCCTGTGACAGAGTGTGAGCGCTTGGTAGAGGAACCGCAGGCGGAATGAGATGCCATGATCACGTTCAAGCTCGCTTGGCTGACTGTCCCGAGCTTCAGGGGTTTCTGAAGGAGAAGGTGTCGTCCAAGGTCGACATCTCGCTCGCGTCGGGTATTGATAATTCATCGCCAACATCTTTGTCTTCCCATGGACCAGGTCCATCTTCAACCTCGTCAAGCGACAATAAAACGTAGTGCTCTGAATCGGTCGCCAGCAGTCTGGGAGACTCAGAGTTGCAGTTTAGCCAAGATACTTGCGGTTTTCTCTCAGCGTGCGTAGTGAGTTGAAGATCCGAAAAGTTCACGACTCTAGGACCGTTGGACAGAGGATCCCAGACAAAAGACACGCCTTTTCTGGCTTCATCTTGGCAGATAATCAAGAGTGTCTCCCGGATGGATGGATGCCATTTGAAGAGAACCTGAGAGTGAAACATGAGAACTGCTCGCATCTCGGCAGCTGCCAAGTCCCAGATCCACAAGGTTGCCGGGGAGTCATCTAACCTCGTCGCAAGAAGCGTCGAGGATGCATCAAATTCGAGCAGCGAACAGCCGATGGGTCGCATAGATCTTGTATCCGATGCGGGCGCGGGTGGTTCGACGGTCATGGTTGCCTTCATGAAAGACGCGGATAATTGGTTTCCGCCAAGGAGTTGTTCTTGCCATACCTGCAGCATGTCAACAGCCTGATTGAGAGGCCGCATAACGGGACTACTGACCTGAATTGTGTCCCGTGGTACTATTGTGGCGGGATGGATCAATCTCATACTCTGACGCCATGATTGGGTGTCGAGGATGGTGACAGTTCTGCAGTGGTCACCAACAGCGCATAGCAGAGCATTGGGGCTAGTTTGGCAGATCTTGATTCCGAGCGCAATCGCGAATTCCGAGGCAGAGGCGGCGGCCTGATCATCCGCGAAGTACGAGGCGTCCAGGGACCGGAAATGTTGACCGTCCGGTGTGTATAGCAACAGCCGATGGCCGTGCGCAGGAGAATCCCAGAGGATTAGCCATCGCCCATCAGGGGTCCAAATCAGGCCTTGTGCATCCACCGTATCCGGGATCCAGGATCTCTGCACTTGGCGTGTGTCCGGATGGTGAATGCTGACCAGGTCTTTACCGCCAACACGTGTTAAAAGCGCCAAGTGATGGTTTTCTGGCCGCAGGCAAAACCCTCTAGCAGCTGTTGATGGGTGGTGAAATTTTGGGTTGGCAACCTCGACCACTCGCTCGGAGATGAAGTCTGAAATTGAAAACTTGAGCCCGAAAGCAGAGCAGGTAAAGATCTCGGTGTCGCGGGCGCCGAAGAAAGTTGCGGCAGGCTTCCCATGTGTAGAGGCAGGGTTTTGAAGCGATGCATGGAAAGACGAATCGGTGGCAGACAGCACATGAATATGATCGCCGATTGAGATGAGGACTCTGGTTGATGACGGGGCCCAAAGGAAGCCACTGACGATCCCGTTGCTCCCCGATGGGAGCTTCACAATATTGACAAGCCGCAGAGACGTGGTTGAGCGAACGCTCAACACCGGTGGGCGGAACACCGCGATGAAGCGGCCATCAGGACTCGGTTTGCAGTGAGTCGACGCTGGGGAAGAAGAAGACGGTGAGTTTCAGCTCAGTCATGAGAGTCAGAGACGTACACGGAAAGGTTGGCGAGGCGTGCATTATCCTGTACGTCGGCCGTGCTCGGCAATTTGGTAGACGATATCAAGTCAGGATGCTCTTGCGTTCAAGTTTTTGCGTCGAAGCGAGGCAGGGGTGCGAGTATCGAGATGGAGGCCTCGTCGTTTTGTCTTCACGCGGCCCGATCAGATGGTTTCGGTCGCGAGGCCAAGCTCATTGCTCAGCTAGACTTGGTGGATGTTGATGGGAAATGACACAGTGAGCCATTCGCGAGAGAGCACGTCGATAGAGACAGACAGAGTAGGAAGGCTGCTGTTGGCCGAAACCGAGGGGTCGTCTGGTTGAGATGTTACGGGGACGACGAGAATGGCTGGATGGAGACCGTGAAAGCTCGATGAGGCGGTAGATGAGGTTGTGCCGTTGTGCCAGCCTGCCAGGTGCTTTGAGAACTTGTACTTGCGACGCGCCAACGATTTGGTGGGGACCGTTGCGCCGAGAAAAGTAACGCTACTTGTTGTCTGGCGACTTCTCCTCCTCTGGATAGGTACTCGATACTGCGCAAGTGTCTCAGTCTGTTGAGCTGGATTGAATGTCAGAAACCCTCCGTCGGTCCTATCGCGCCTTCTTGGAAGTTGAATGCAGTTTTTCGGAAGGAACAGGTTTCCTTCAATTGGACTTTACCTAAGGTACCTTAAGTAGGTAAGTAACCTACCTAGTCAACGGCAAGTGCAGAATAGCAAAAATGACTGAACAAGCAAGAGCGGTATACGAATACAGGCAAGTACATTTGTGTGCTCATCTTCAAGCGCCTACTAGTATCTCTGCCTCAACTAACGCCGACTCGCCGAGGAGGCCGTTTAGTTATCCACAGCTTGCGATTTGCAGCAGACAATCTTGACCTTGTCCGCCTTGCTCATCGCGTTGCCATCCATGTTCCATGTCATGTCTCTTATGAGAAACGTCCACACATCATCGCAAAATCGATAGGTATCGAGATGGCCCTACGAATAAGACATGCTGTTAAAACAGGTACCGCTGATGAAGATGTACTGTAGCAGCTGTACAGTATGCTTACGACGCATCACCCACTGACCGTAAATCGCATCCGACCCCGTACGCGACTCTGTAATGTTGTACTTATGACTTGGTCGAAATTGACTTGGATCTTGCGGGCGAGCTGAGGTTCGATGCGGTTCTGGATGACGAGGTCGTCGAGGGCGTCTGTCAAGGCGAGTCCGATGCTGTGACGGGAACACGCCAGCCAGCCAGTCAGTCTAGAAGCCAGAAAGAACGATTATCTGTATTTTGTACAGTGTACGGATTACACAGATACAACTTGTGTCACTCATACCTGCTCCATCTGTAAATCGTACGAGGTGTCGTCTCAGTCATGGCTACTTCGTACACCTGTCTGGCTCTACAGAGACGAACTTTTACCGTTGACTTAAAGACAATAGCAAAGATTCTATGTCAATCGGCTACCTCGGTAGCTCGTATTCATTCGCATCCTGCTTGCTTTGAGTCTTTCAGAAACAATCTTGTCTTAATACGATATCGGCGTCAGTCGGCGTCAGTCGGCATCAACACCCCGAATCCCCGATGGTCCGCTGACTCATCTTGGGAATCGACGGGCGTCAAAGGCCGAAAGAGGACGCCACCCCCGCGGCCATACCCGGACTTTACAAATGTCAGCCCAAGATCCATCACCATCGTAATACTGCACTCATCTTCTCCATACTCCATACATACCTCACTCAGTCGGCGAGATTTCAGCTTTTTCATCCTCATGTTGTGAAATAATCCCCCTTGCCGGTTGGTCAAAACGACCTCGGCGCAGCTCTTCTCTCTCATAAGTCAAAGACAAGATAAAGCCATATCGCCAGAGTTGTCCATCATGCGGACTCTTCATCATTTTCCGCTCGTCGGCGCATTCCGATGCCGACGGATGACACGGCCTTCAACAGCCTCGTTTCCGGCTCAAGCGTTTGGACATCGATTGTTGAGAACACAAGTCGCCAGCAAGGTGCACGAGGACACCTTGGCCAGTATACCCGATGGCTCCAAGACCGTATCGCGTCGCGACCAAATTCGCAATGCGAAACCATTCTCCGATTTCCTGACTGACACCTTCGACCGGCAACATGACTATTTGCGCATCTCAGTCACCGAACGCTGCAATCTGCGCTGTGTGTACTGCATGCCCGAGGAAGGTGTGCCGCTTTCTCCTAACAAGGAGTTGCTCACAACACCCGAGATTGTACTCTTATCATCCATCTTTGTGTCCCAAGGTGTCACAAAGATCCGCCTGACCGGCGGCGAGCCAACGGTCAGGCGCGATATCGTGTCGCTCATGCATCAGATTGGCGCGCTACGCTCGTCAGGTCTCAAAGAGTTGTGCATTACCACCAATGGAATCTCTCTTCATCGGAAACTCGACAGTATGATTGAAGCTGGCTTAACAGGCGTCAATCTCAGTCTCGATACACTCGATCCATGGCAGTTTCAAATCATGACTCGAAGGAAGGGATTTGATGCAGTACAGAAAAGTATCGACAAGATCTTGGAACTCAACAGGCTAGGAGCTGGACTCAAGCTCAAAATCAATTGTGTCGTTATGCGCGGCATCAATGACTCTCAGGTCCTTCCTTTTGTCGAGATGACACGCGATCAGGATATCGAGGTCCGCTTCATCGAGTACATGCCATTCGACGGCAACAAGTGGAATCGCGGAAAGATGCTCAGCTATTCTGAAATGCTGGACCTCATCAAGACAAGATACCCGAATATTGAGAGAGGCAAGGATCATGCAAACGACACAAGCAAGACTTGGCGAGTTCCTGGCTTTGCCGGCCGAATCGGCTTCATCACGAGCATGACACACAACTTTTGTGGAACGTGCAATCGTCTTCGCATCACAAGTGATGGTAATCTTAAAGTCTGTCTTTTTGGCAATGCAGAAGTCTCTTTGCGAGACCTCCTACGAAAGTCCAACAATGGAGAGCCGATCGAAGAGAAAGCCATGGAGGCTATAAGGCACGCCGGAATAAGCAGGCCTGGCATAATGGCGTCAGAACGAGGAACGGAAGCAGTTCCCAATGAAGCAGAGCTTCTCGACGTCATCGGCATGGCTGTAAAGAGGAAGAAGGCCAAACATGCGGGTATTGGAGAGCTGGAGCACATGAAAAACCGACCAATGATATTGATAGGTGGGTGAAAGGACCTCTTCCCCAATGAGCATACTTCATGGACCTCGGCGACATGAAACAATCAGCCGACAATGGTGAGAGATGAGATTCTATGTGTGAACCTGAGCATCGATCGGCCACATACTGAGTGGCGTTACGGTAGAAAACTCATTCACATCCCGGAGACATATCCCGATCGTCGGGAGACGGCGGCGCCTTGGTAGTCCGTTATCATCTCAATATTGGACAGAACAACAGCCTGGCTTCGCCCTGGAGCACGCTCGCCTTTTCAGTCAAGCACCAGCATTGAAACAAAACGAAGAGGGTCAGAAAGGCTGCCGAGACGAGATCGCGACCAAGCAGCAGCAGACCGCATCGGATAAGGACCTCAGACTCACGCATGTGTCGGAGACGGGTGCGGCGCGCATGGTGTCGATTGCGGAGAAGACTGTGACTTCACGCATAGCGACAGCTGCCTGCACTGTGCATTTCTCTGATCAGAAGGCGATACGGCTCATCCTGGACAATCAGATGAAGAAGGGTGACGTCTTGGCGGTAGCACGGGTGTCGGGCATCATGGCGGCCAAGCGGACTCCCGACTTGATTCCTCTGTGCCACCCGATTGCCATATCGCAGGTCAAGGTGGACTTGGAAGCCGTTGAGGACTCGGCAACTATTGAGATTCGAGCGACCGTGACGTGCGACGGGAAGACAGGCGTGGAGATGGAGGCCCTGACGGCAGCGTCTACGGCGGCGCTCACCGTCTACGACATGTGCAAGGCCGTGGACAAGGGCATGCGCATCGAGGGACTGCGAGTGGTGCTCAAGGACGGAGGCAAAAGCGGAAGGTGGGAAGCGGAATGAGCGAGGCGGTGGAGGAAGCATACCGAAGCATACCGACACGTAAGTTGCTGTACTGTACAGTACTGTACTGTACCAAGGGAGGACAGCGGCGCACGGAGCATGAGTCTCGTGATCTCGAGACGGACAGGGCGGACGGACGGCTAGCAAGGGTCGGGCCGGAGCCAATAGCGTGTGATTTCGTTGCTCGTCCAGTGCCGGCGCGGCGCGGGAGGCGGAAAGGGTCTGCCGGGCCCTCGGCGACGCGGACGGGGACACGGACACGCGAGCCTTGCCAAAGGGACACGGACGGAATGACGCTGCCTTTGCGTCCTTCTTAGCTGCCTGACAAGCCAGCAAGCCTACGGGACCAGTAACAAGACGAAGCACCCCGGTTGTCAAAGTTGGGCCACACGTGCGATGGACGCATCTAGATCATTGTGATAGGCTAGTGTAAGACAAGGCAGAAGCAAACAAGACGAAGAAGACGACGAAGAAGCAGGGGCCCCTTTTTTCCTGAGAGAGAGAGACAAAAACTAAAAAAAGGTCGTGTTTGAGACATTGGTGATAGGACACAGAACTCATGATGTAAATGCTCAGACATTCCTTTTTTTGGTCTTTTTTCCCTTCCTTGCCGAGCGCGAGAGCCGATTTGAGGCGGACTTGCCCGACAAGGGAGCCGCACGACTTTGGGGAAACCTCCTCACCGAAAGAAACATGGGACCTCCCCGGACTGGACGGTTGACTCAAAGTTGTTGGCTCAGGCTTCACGATGGACGGCAGCTTCCGGCGGTGATTACTGATCCACCGATTACTCCAGAAATCAAGAAAAGGCGCGCGCCGGTGCGTACAGTATGCATCGTATCTGCAATCAATCATCGTACAGTACATACTGTAACAGTGGTATCCACCGGGTTAAGAGAGAGAAAAAACCGCCGACGGGGGCAGTTGGCAGCGCGTTGCGTTGCGTACTATACGTACTGCACTGTAGTTTCGAGCAAGATTACTGTTGCTCACGCTCTCTTTTTCTTGATCCGTTATGCTGGTTTAATAGGCATCGCCGAGCATGGACCACCAACTCACCAACTAATAGTAACTGCGAGAGTGAGTGAGCGCAGCCCTTGGTGAGTTTCATCCCTTGTCCACGCCCCTGAGGTCATGGATCGTCGGATTGTCGTTTTCCGAGGTCGGCAATGATTCGCTTGTTCGTCTGGAAAAAAGGCCCGGCTTCGCAAAAGAGTCAAGGGCCAGTACGAAAGTAAGGTACGAAGTAGAGAAGGGGAGAGAGAGAGTCGCCAAGCACAGTGCACGCGACCAACGTCAGTCACGGAGAACTTGGTACGAGTATACAAGTACTTTTGTCTTCCTTCTTTTGCATTGGCCTTATCAGGACCCGGAAATGGGACGGCGGACCCGCTTCCATGAAGACCGGGGGCAGCTCTTCTGGGTGTAGATCTTCCAGCCAATGAGCTGTTTGCGATAGCGAAGGTCCCTTCTTTCCTTTTCCCTCCCCTCCCCTCAGCCCACCCCCCGGGGGGATGGTGGCATGTGGGTCCGTGCAGAGAAGCATGGCGTTTTATGGGTCTCCGAGGGCCTGTAAGGGGTGGAGACTCTCGCTGAACATGGTTAGCCGGCATGGCGGACCAGGCTGCTCTTCTCGGCCGGTCGGTGCAATTGTGGCAGGAAGGATGGAAGAGGGGGGGGGCATGTCGATTCGCAGACTGGCAGAGTCGTCGCGGAGAAAAACAGGTGGTGCTAGAGCGCTGCGAGGAGGGTGCGAGGAGTGTTGTGTGGTGGTGGTTGATGCGTACGTGCGGTGCGCGAGCGCGTGGGCCAAAGTCCCGAGAGGACAGTTCAGCATCTTGGTTCGAGATGTTCGGAGGTGGGTGATGGTGTGCAATGGGCATCATGTTTGGAGGGAGAAAGAAAGGGCCAGGAAACTTGCCAGATGGTGCCAATACCGGTACAGCACAAAGCAGGGTACACAGTGCGGTCACTCCAGCCTCGCCGCCGGGCCTGTATGTCCCGCAGGCAGGCATTGTTCCAATAATTGAATCTTGACATGAACTATTATTCAAAATCCCCATTAGCAACGATAACCGAGTGCCGAACGCAGAGAGCATTTAAAGAAGTCATCTCGCTTTGCACGACTTTAATTGCTCCGGATTTCTATTGACAAGGCACGCGGTGGACCGGAACTCGCTTGGCTCATGTTGTGGACCGGCCTTGGTAGCAGTCAGAAGACGGCTACGACATTTGTCGTCTTCTAGAAAGACACTGTGCGGAGCTCGTATTTCCTCTGTACCCGTCGGGCCCAGTTGCCTCGTCCCTGCGTGGTCCTTGATGGTGACGACGATTTGTGCAAGTGTGCGTGCGAGCGACTCGCCCCAGCCAGCGGCTCCTGCCTTTCAGAACAAGCCCCCTCTCCTTCTGTGCGGCCGCGGTACAGTACGCGATTGGTCCTCGCACCCAGTTTCTTCGCCAAGCCACTTCGCGCTAGGTACCCAGATTACCACTGAATCAAAATCTTGGCGCGACCGCTACTCGGGATCCTCATCAAGTACCTCCGCCTCCACCGTTGATGTTATCAGTGCTATCACTGCAAGTTACAGGAGAGCCTCACGACGATAGCATTGCAGTGTTGTTTTGCAGTCTTATGGAATATTGGGCACTTGAACGAAATAGACCTCCACATTGTCTGATTAAGCTTTTCATTGGTTTCGGGGCTGCCTTGTTCTTCCACATGCAGCGGACAAGCTTCAAGTTTTACTGTACTGTACGGTACGGATCCGGAGCAGCCCGTGTTGAAAGTCCGTACAGCGCGAACAATGTTGCGGCAACACTGTCCTCGAGTCCCGCCGGCTTGCGCTGCTCGCTGAAGGAGGAGGGTAAGAGTCCGCGTTCGTCACTTCCTGGAACTGTGCCCGGTTGCCCACTGTTTGGACTGTCTCTGGGTACCTACTTCGTAAAATACGGTACAGTACGATGCGATCTCTCCCCCTCTTCATGACAGCACCTCCATCAAATCGAGCCCCTCGGAAGTCAGAATCAGCAGCTACTGACCTGACCTGATCCTCCTCTCTCATCACCACATCGCCGACGCAACCAACATCGCTGCTTCAAGTGCCGTCTTGGGACGTTGCACCAGCATCAACTCTGCCGGCGCTACCTACTGGCCACTTCGTCTCTCTCCCTCTCTCTGTCTCTCATGTGTTCCAACTCCATACGCACAGTATTTCATTGCGCCGGATGAGCTTCCTATCCCAAGCACAGCCAGACAAGTCACCGCCGAGGAACACAACCACCCCCCGGTCTGGACCCCTGGTCTTCCATTCTCCAGCCGTCGCCGCCCAGGTCTTGACTCGCATCGCCACCCCGTCCGCCCCTCCACACCCCCCCGAATAAGGGACCCCCCCATGAGCCCCATCCCGCCAATTGCTGCTGCACGATAGTCAGCCAGACAAGGCTCTCTGTTGCCAGACCACCCGGCCCGGCCGACTTTCTTCTAAAGAACACCGAGCGCCCTCTCCTCTCGCCTTTCGCCTTTCCCTTCTGGGCCCAGTCCTTGGACCTCTCGAACTCGGCTTCGACCATTCGACATATCGATACTCTTGATTTTCCGTTACTGGTTGTTAGCGAGCGAGAGCGCCTTTACGATTTCTACTGGGTACAGGCTACGACGAGCGTGTCCAGTCTGCGTGGATCCCGTCGTTTCCCCTCGCAACCCCCCATCCGCGCTTCAGTCTCGCAGCGCATCGCCGACTACTACCTTTTTCTTGGCTCACGACGCCTCACCGTTCTTCGTCTCTTCGGCGCCCTCCTCGCCTGAAGCGCACACGAGCCATGGCCGCCGACCTTGTCATGCCCGCGCCACGCGGCGACACTCAGCCCTGGCAGTTCCCAGCTGCCCGACCTCTGCACCACAGAACCCACTCTTATCGAGGCACTGGAGGCCCTCAAATCTCGCCTCTGAGCATCTCGGATGCCAGCAGCAACCCAGCCACTTCGACTCCTCCGTCGCCTACGGGCCACTACACACACCATGGTCGGCCCATGTATATACCCGCCGTCTTGCGACCGTGTGACGAGTTTCCCTCAAAGGCAATTATGCGGCGCAAGACAGGCGGCTCGACCTCCGAGTCCGACTCGGAGCAACCTCTGCGGCGCGTCAACTCCAATATCATGACCTTGTCTGGCCTCGGTTCCCTCAGTCATCGTCTAAGTCGCCGGACGCTATGCGACAACGCCAACGCTCTGGAAGGGGAATGGCACCTGGACTCATTCCCAGAGGTCACGGCACTGCCGACCCGGCGTCATTGGAAGGTGAGATGGAGACTCTCGCGCATCAACTATTGGATGCGAGAATCATTCTCAAAGCAAAGTCGCTAAAACTTTCTTCAGCCTGATCCCGAATCCTCGGTCTGCGATGATCCTACATGCAAGCGCAACTTTAGCTATTTCGTGCGACGACACCATTGCCGGAAATGCGGCAACATATTTTGTGACTGGCACTCCAATTTTGTGCTTCCCCTCGATCAGGACGCCAACTTCAACCCTCGAGCCAGCCCGTCACGGGCATGCAATCACTGCTTCCAAGAAGTCAAGGCCTCGCAGAGTAGGCACAATAGCGAGTCTTCGGCATCAACTACCTCGGACCATCCGCTGCAGACGCCGACGTCTCCCATGATGGCTGCTCCACCTCCTGGCGCGACGCCCACTGTCCCCCGAGGTCCCGACGTCGCCGCCAGCGTTCCCCGAGATTGGAACTGGAGCACGTTCTAAGCCTTCTCCCATTTATCGGGTCGCGCCAGCCAAAGAGGCGCATCTCGTGCGTGGCGAGGCGTCATAGAACCAACACAAGTTGCCGTCAAATCGCGATAGCCGCCGCTGCATCAATGACGGTGACTGATGCCGGGGGGAGATGATAACGACTGAACGACAAAGCTTATCACAACATTTTACGAATACGACCTACACCCGCGGACAACACGCCCGAGGCTATACCACCTATACCACGTTACCTTTTGTTTCTCAGCTAGCCCCCGCTCTCCCTCTCTCGACCCTTGATTTTCCCTTTCTCCGGGCGTTTTTTCCATTAATTGGGTTATATACACTGGTCAAGCCTGCATCATCATCATCATCGTTCGCCGGTTGGCGAGTTTTCCAATTTTCATTTATACTACTTCTCAGAGCGTGGAGTTTTGGTCGGCATCGCAACACGCATCCCCCACCGGGGGAATCACGTACGCATAGGATTTGCTTTACTGGATTCGGGATTAGCATTTTGAAATTGGGCTTTGCTGATACTCGCGTACGCCATTGGGCGGGGAATACCCTGGATAGTTGATATAGAATTTATTGTGGAATGTTTCAATTCATTTCCTACCACCACAAGGTCGATTGCAAGCTACAGCAGATTTTCCTGAGCAGCAGTGCACGGTCTGGGCGTGACGTGCCGTATATAAATGACCTTCAAACCTCACGGTAACGTAGAATGAAAGATTGAGCAATGTTTCTTTTCTCTTTGCTTGCAATAAACACAGCCAGCCTCGCCAAGACGAAGACAAATATGACACCCTATTCAACCGATATCCTTTTTTTATAAATCCTTACGCCGAGAGACACGGCCATGTTATGCATGCCTGCAGAGCAGCCACGGTATGGTCCAAGGCGCCGCGTTTCTACTCCGGTAGAACCATCCTTATCGACCGATAGTAAAAGTTGACAAACCGGCAGGCTCACAGGTGGCTTCCCCGGCTGCATCAATAACCATGGTTATCTTCCCCCCCTTCGTATTGTTCCGTGATACGCCGATCCCATGTCTTCCATGCCGCTCGTGGTTATCCTCTTCGCTTCGTCCTGCCATTGGGCTTGATGGTTGTCGACCCGTCATCGGCAACAACGCTGTCATTGACTGTTCCATTCAAGGCATCCTCGCCTCCATACACCTCTCTCTCGACACTGCGGGCGGCATCCCAGCCGGCCTCCTCTGCGAGAGTTACGTTGCTCTCGCTGGTGTGTGCTTTTCCGTTGACCTTGCTGGCGGCGTGGCTTCGCTTGACGTAGCTGGCAATGAAGAAGCTCACGAAGAGGTAGGTCAGGGGAGCGAGGTAGAGAACGTTGAGCCAAATGGCAAAAGTCTCTCCTGCTGTGACAATGCAGGGTTGAGCAACGTGAATAGTCTCTGTGATTGTTGTCGCTTGCTGAGTGGGCACAATAGGAGCGGAGAGGACGACCTGTGCCTCTGGCGCGGCCCCGAATAGGAAATTCTTAATTGAGTCCAGGGGGCCGCCGGCCAGCGTGACAATGGGTTGCGCAGGTTGTGCCGCCGCCTGCTCGGAGTTGACAAAGGCTGTCCGGGTTACTGTGATCGGGGCGATATAATTGACGAACGAGTGGATGATAGCGTAAGAGGCGCCCACCAAGAATTGGGTGATTTGCATCGTGGTCAGTGTTCGCTTGACGGCCACCGGGACCTTGATCGAGAAGGCAGTCAAGGTATAGTACGTGTACTGCGAGACATTAGTAGCTGCAAAGCCAGAGTGTAGCTTGCCAGGTGGTGTTTGTCATGAGGTCTTACCATGAGGGAGTGTATAAAAGAATTGACAAGGACAAACATCCAGATAGGGGCCGACATGTAGCGCATTCCCGCCCACATGCACATCATGGCGCCGGCGTGATGGTAGGTCTGGAGCGTAGAACTGAATTTTCCCTTGGCGAGAATGATGAAGGTGTCGAGAACCTCGTAAAACTTGCTGAGGTAAAATATCCATCCGTAATATGCGAGGCCTTCATTCCAAATACGACCAGCCTGTGTGTTGCTTGGTCTGCCGGCGTCAAAGGCAGCGGCCATCGAGGCTGGATTCGCAGTGTCCCACTGGCCAGAGGTCTCGTTGTAATAGATGGAGGATCCGAGGCCCGCGGGACCGTGGAGACGGCAGAAGCTATCGGCTGTGGCAGCCAGACCGCCGGGTCCCATGGGATTGACGATGCTTCGACGCATTCCACCGAGCATGCCCCAGAAGGTCCAGGCCGAGTAGACTGCGAGCAATATGTTGTGAAGGACGACAAAGACGGAGAAGGGACGGGTCTTGCTGATGGTCCAGGGTCGGTTACTGCGCGACTTATTGTACTTATTCAGAGCCTTTGCCGTCACGGCATAAACTGCGGCTATCGTCAGAGGAACTCTGGCGTCGAGGGCGGCAGTGAAGATGTGATCGGGAATGTTGAATGGACGCATGACTGAGAGCGGTCCTGAAGCCGGAGCGAGAGGCGTTGGATGAATTGGCGGAGGGAAGGCGAAGAGGGCAGATTCAGGCATGGCAGCCACGATCTGAGGCCCGGCGAGAGCAGCCATTGTGAGGTCGGGGCGCACCAAGTGCTCGACAGTGTGTGTCGTATCGTGGTTGAGAATCAGCAAAGCCGAAGCGAGTGACTCCTATGCGGGAGTTACGAGGCGTTGGCGTTGAAGCCTCGCTTGAAGTCGAGAGTCGAGCAAGTTCAACGGGATGTTTGTCCAGCCGTGAGGAAGGGGAGATAGGTAAGTAATCACTGCACAATACAGCAAAGTACGTGGCAGAGTGAGTGTGAGGGACAAAGAGATGGAACGCGTAAAATGCAGGAGTGTTGGGAATTGTAAAGTTTAGTCCAGTTGACAGGCAGCCGAGGGGGGGACCGACGGGGGGGCGACTCGGAATCAAAGGCGGTGCCCGTTTGTTACACCCCTGTCAATGAGTGTCGGAGAGGTTCGATCAGAGTCCAAGCAATGCGGCACGTTGTACTGATGCTGAGCGGAAAGGAACCCGGAGTTCTGAGAATATCCAAGTTGGCAAGCCCACTCGTCGGTGTGATGCAATGGCTTCCTGTCCGGCGCGAGCTCTTGCTTGGTCTTGAAGCGCCTCCTGCTCGCTTTGGGGTTCGTGAGAGCTCCAAAGCGCATGCATTGGGGTGGGGGTGTATCCAAGACACCGGGCTGCTCGCTACTTGCGACGGTAGTACCTTCTGCGGGCGGAGGTACTTGCCAAGACGAGAGCGGGAGGGTGTCTCTGTACGAAGTCTGTAGATGTTTTGCTTGCTGGATGGGACGTTTGTCCACCTCTTGTGTCCCGTAACACCGTGATTGAATTGCCCGGCAGTCCGCAATTGGTCTTTAGAGTAGAATGCGATCGCGCTCTTTATAGACCTCTACGAATTAGGTAGTTCATCGCAAGAACAAGTTTGGTTCATCTGCTCTGGCTTAACGATTATCATGTAAACCATGACATGATGCGACGAGCAATGAATCACGCTGGCTGGCGCTGAGCATTCAGTATCATTTGCGCTTGTATCAGCTAATCCATCGACTTTACCTCAATAATGACCGGGACTAATCATCCCAAGGGTTTCTCAGGAGTAAGCGCTTCAATGACATACAGTAGTACGTGGTCTTTGTCTGAAGGCGATTGATGCAGGCGCCGAGTTCGTGTACCGCGCTTGGTCTTTTCGACTACTTATCATCGGCCTGGAACGTGAAACACCGGAACAAAGGGATTATGCGTCCTGAGAGTGTCAGTCAATGGCAAACTCTCGCCCAGAACCTGTAACCTAATCAAAAGAGTGAACGTCTATAATCAAGCGCGATATGTCGAATGAATCACCGAGGCTTAGGGTAGCAGGGCGTGTGAATTGCATCCAAGACCGGCAAAAGCTCAAATGCAAGGTACCTTAGGTATCCCCATCTAGTGCCGCTACTCAAGCCTCAAGTACCTACCACGGCAGCGGGGCCAATGCTCGCATGCAGTCTGCATCGGGTCCCCTGAGATCGGCTGCCACCAAGGCAGGTGCCGACGAGTTGAAGCTGTCGCAAAGCCCACCGCATGGACGCTTCTCCCTTCTGAGCCATTCCACGAGGAAGGGGGAGGGGAGAAGAAGAAACAACAAAACCCGAACCCCTCCACCCTCCATAACCGCCGAGCTATTGGGCCTGCTGTTTTTTTTTGAGGCTCTTGGCCCCAATGGTTTTTTTTGTTGGGACACAGACGGGAAGGCAGGTAACTTACTTTCTCGTCTTTGCGCATTTGAACACCCATGGCATTTCTAGTGCCCTTCCATCACATCCATCCGCGCCTCGCTTCCCCGCGTGTTTATTACCGACACCCGTTTCGTGAGCCATTCGTGAAATCCCCCATGTCCTCCTCTTTCACGCCGCCCAACACGTTCCCCCGTTCCATGACTTTGGTCCAGATCGTCAGGGTACATGGCCCGGGAAAGCCTAGACCAGCGCGCACCCTATTTACGCTTGCGGCCCTTCGATATAAAACAGCCACTCTAACAAAAAAAGATTCAGATCAGACAAAGCCCGCATTCCGCAATGCAGAAGAACGCCGCCCTGGCGGCGCCTTAGCCAAGCAGACGGACTCGAGTAAGCTGAAAAGCCTTTTACTGCACGCGCATCAGCCCGCCATGGAAGCAAGCGCCATTGGGAATCAACGCCAATTGCGGCTTTGTGGTTTACAGTATCATGTCAGTCCATCAGATAATTCAACGCACCTAACCCACGGGAAACGGGTTGGCTAGGTACTTGCAGGATCAACCCTACCACGGGTCGTCTTCCAATGAAAAGACGAGAGAAGTAGTCACCGCTTGTCACGGACTTTTCGCCTCGCGCATCCTGTATGCAAAAGCCTGCATACTAGACATCCAGTACAGTACTGTAGAAGGGAGGCGCCGCAAGTGCATGGCCGCTTGGCATCCTTCCGACTCGACCTTTTTACCCCTCAACAGAATCTACGAGAAGCAATTGGCAGGGCAATTCTGAATCGCGACGGCAGCGACACCAACGACGACGCACAGTAAGTATATCGATTAAGGTGATTGCCGTATCGTGCGCGCGCGGTCATGACCACGACGTGTTGCCCTTGCAGTGAATTACCGTCCTTATCACCGCCCAGCCAACTCGTCAATTTACAATACTGTGAAACTTCGTGGAGCGAATTGCTTCATCCCAGCGCCACTCGAGCACGATGCTCGTCGACTAAGTATTTACACATCCAGTGTCACAGGGTCAGGTCTCGATGGTTGTGATTGCCGTGATGGCTGTGGGAGTTACGCAACAGACGCCTAACTCACACACTTTCTTGTCATTTCAAGCCATCTGCACATCTCCAGACATGGCCTTGGAGTTTCAATAATCATGGCTACGAGTGAGCAGCTGTCCGATAAAGTTGAATATCTAAACTACCGGCAGACACGTCAAGTCTTGTGTCATCAATCTATGTACAACGTCCATGATCGCAGTTTCTGCTCCCGCCGCTTTTGCTTACGGACCTTGATACACAGTCTCACATGCCCAGGCGCCTTCGACTGTCAATCATTGCCTGCACATCCTAACATAGAGCAGTCGGTATATACGAAATATGTTATTTCCGTGGCGTGTACTGGCCTTATACGACAAATGAAATATAACGAAAGTCAAAGAGGGGACAAAAAGCCCGTCTAGACACTGCCAAAAGGGTCTTGTCGTCTACTGTATAGCTTACACCGGCGCCGATCTTGTACAATTTCGCGGTCGACCATTCTAAGCTTAAACCACCCACTCACCACCTAACCAGCGGTTGTAGAAATCGAGAGATGCCTCGGGCTGATCCATGGGTGTCATGTGTCCAGCCTGGAAAATGCGCATAAAAGTGAAGTTGCTGGCCGTCTTGAACTTGCCATACTCCTTGGTATCATCACCAGACTTCCTCTTAAGGCTCTTGAGCTCGGCCTTGGCAAAGTCCTTGTGGCCGGGCCACTCGAGCTTCTCAGCCCAAGCCTTGTTGCCGAGCCAGTTGCAAATGAAGTCGGCGTCGCCGGCGTAAAGAAGCACCGGGATCTTCTCCAGGATCTTCGGCACCAGGCGGAAGTAGGGCTTCATCCAGTCACCCTGGAAAAGGAAGTTGCGGTTGATGTCAAAGTTGCAGCTGTCGTAGGACTGGACTTCTGCGCCGACGGCCTCAATGACCTCGGCCTTGTTCAACCACTCCGAGATCCAGCCTAGTGCAGAGTAGCAGAGATTGGAAGAATCCTCGCACTTGCTGCGCACGTCGTAGACGTTCTGTCCGGTTCGCTGGTAAGGGCCAATCATGGCATTGTTGCAGTAGATGCTGGCAGGAACACACAACCATGTGCTCTCCGTATCGTAGCACTGCTTAATCAAGGACTGGCATCGGCCGAGGGCGTTGTCCATGGCCTGGCATTCGCTCTCGCCGAGGACGGCAGGGTAACCACCGTCACCGCAGGCCATTGGGCGGTAGTGCTCGTACTGAGTATAACCATCCGTCAGACCATTGCCAATCATGATGCTCTTGAGGTTGATGTTGCTGTGCTCGTGTGACAAGATCTCATGGGCGAAGACAGGGAGGTAGTGGCCGCCATAGGACTCGCCGGCAATGTGGAAATCCTGCTTGGCATATTCTGGGAACTGATGGAAGAAGAGGGTCAGGAGGGCGTAAATGTCCTTGCCGGCGGCTACGGTATCGCTGACAGCACCGCTTCCGTACGAGTAACCGACGTTGACAGGCTGGTCAAGGAAGATGACGGAGGCATTGTTGTTCCAAGCGTATGGGTTGTTGACGAGGTTAAGCTTCTTATCGATGGAGGCCGGGCCGAGCTCCATGAACAGTCCGGTCAGGGAGGAGCAACCGGGGCCGCCGTTAAGCCAAAGGACCACGGGGTCATTCTTGGGGTCATTGCGCGATTCGAAGAACCCTGGCCATGGTTAGAACACCGAAGACCGGACACACATCATGAGCTCGTAAGCCACTTACAGTAAAAGAGATGCTTGTCCTTCTCGTCATCGTCAAGGTAACCGCTATACTGCTTCACCTTATCGACGCCGAGCTTCTTGGGGTCCACCTTTTTGACGCGCAAGCCAAAGTTGTCGAGCTTGCCGCCGACCTTGCGGTGCGGCGCTCCGGACTCGCCCTCGACCCACAGCTTCTGCACATCGGCGCCGCGGACGACGTGGTCCCACTTATTGTCGGCGATGCGGGAGTGCTTCTTGGGCTTCGAGCCTTGAACCTGCTTCTTGATGGCCTCGACAGCATCGGGCATCATTTCTGACAGCTGTCGCCAAGTGGCCTTTGCGTCGGCGGACATTTCCCCGTAGACGTCGGCCAGAGGCTTGGTCCAGGATTCGAAGTCGTCGATGAGGACGCTGCCAAAGTCGCTGTGCGACTTGGAGCCTCCGTTGAGCACCTTTTGGTCCTGGTAGCCGACGGCCGACGAGGCCGCGCCCAGGACGAGGGCCGAGGTTGACAAACGCATGGTGTCGTGGAGCTCTCTTTGTGTGTGTGTAGATGGGGAATGAATGGAGAGGGGGATCGATGAAGGAGAGAGTTCGATATGATGATGTAGGAGGGAGGAAAAGGGACGGAAGCTTCTCAGGTTACGGAGAGAGGAGGGAGGGATAGTGACGGAGAGGTGTGGAGAGAGGTGGTGGTGGATAAACTGGGGTGAGGGATAGAGCCTGAGCGCAATAACAGGCGGTTTGCTGACGACGAACAAGCTCGCCGAAACCGACAAGGTTTCCGGTACTAGGTACTCCTCACGGTGAGGCTCGATTGTTCTGGCGTGGCGGGCGCACACGGCGTTATTGCGGCTAACGAGCTCCCGCCAGACACGTGCTCGGACGTGATAAGCTAGTCGCCCGCCGAGGCCCGATGCGGCGCTGGCGTGGGTTCCCGCTAGCAATCTCCTGGTATCGGGTACTTTTACCCTGACGGCCAGCTTGCCAAGGCGGTTGGCAGTGCAGCAGCTTGATGCGGATGGCAAGGAAGCTGCCGCTGCGATGATGCGTCATCGTGTGGCACCTACCCAAAGAGGTAATGCAGGAACTCGGGGAATTCGCTTTACCAGTCTCACCTGACCAGTCAAAATGGAGCGACTTGCTGAACCGGAGCAAAAAGCAAAGGCCCTTTGTTCACAAGCAGGTAGCACACACACGCACGCACCTATGCATGCACTTTGGCTTGTCTGGCTTAAACTCCTCGCATCTCGCTGAGACGCTCGTGGGGGCTGAACAGATCAGTCGCCGGGGCAATGGAGCGACAACATCTGCCCTGCTCGTATAATTTGCTGGATATGACATGTCAAAGCACACTCTTCGTCTATGAAGGACATTATCCCAATCAGACATTCACTCAATCAAGCCACTCAACCATAGAAACATTGTCAATGGTCGGTTCGGTAGCTCGAGATTCCACCTCTCGTCTATTCTTTCAATGTCGGGTCCATCTTCTTTTTGTGAGCTGCTGACGGCATTTATTCTGCGTCTGCCGCCTTGTCTTTGGCCTTTTCGGCCTTCCGTTGCGCAATCTGCTGCTCCTTGAGCAGCTTCTTGAGCTGGTTCTTGGACATCTTACCGCTTCCCGCCTCAGCACCCTCTGCGTCGCCTTCTCCGGCCTTGACAATGGGCACAACCAGGTCCGCCCGGGGTAGCTTGGGGTTGCCTTTCCACTCCAGGGGCCGTACTGCCATGAACTCGTCCACGACCGCCTCGGTGACCTTGGCTCGTCGTTCCTGGAAACCGCCGACGTACCGCTGCAAGTGCTCGATGCACATTGCTTTGAGCTGATCAAGTAATCAGTTTCACGAGCTACGGTATTGATTGTGTTGCTAAGCAATGCGTGTGACTTACCTCTCCTGTGAGCAGCTTTCCGCTATTGTAGTCGGCCTTGATCTTGGCCAGTTCCTGCTACGTGTCAGAGCCTGTCAGGAAATTCGATACTCGATCAACCTACCTCATCATCCTCCAGGAAGAACTGTAGGTACTGATAAGAGACATCCACATCGGCGTTGCCGCCCTTTTCTCGATGCTCCTCCAAAGTCTCACGGCCGCCGGAAAAGGCGTATCTGTCGTGTGTGAGCCCAGCGAAGTCCTCACAGTCAGTTTGGTGACGACTCACTTGTTGATCTTAGTCTTGATTTGCTTGGCTGAATCGCTTAGGAAGATGGCCGACGTGTCGTCACTGGCAGACATCTTCGAGCCCGGGCCCTGGAGCGCATCCAGGAATCGCATATGAATCAAGGAAGGCTTGGCCAAGTGCAACCCAGCCGCGCAGTCTCGCGTCAAGCGGAAATACGGGTCCTGATCAATGGCGCAGGGAATCAAGCAGGGGATCGAAGCCGTCTTGGACTCGTCCTCTCCGAATATGTGAGGGAAGGATGAAGCAAAGGAGGTAGCGCCCTGGATGCTGGCAAAATGGATCTTGCCAATATTTGAGCTGCCATCGAACCCAAAGATGGCCTTGACAGTGTTGTACGTCACTCGCTTGGCAAACCGGACAATATTCTTGTAGAATGCGCCGCCGACGAATTGAAAGTCGGAGAAGATGAAGGTTTTCTTGGGGTCAAAGCCAATGGCGATGATGTCCATGGCGTTTGTGCGGGTATAGCCCATAACCTCCTCCACGGTTCTCTTTTCGGAGAAGAGAAACTTTTCATCTGGGCACATCGTCAGCGTAGTAAGGATGAGCCAAGAGGCGCCGTCACCCACCATCGGTCAACATGATGATCAGGGGAGCGTCAAGAACGTCTTGCAGCCACCTGATAAGTCAGTGAGTCTGATCTTGGTTATTCATGTGGGATTCTTACTTGACAAAGTCAAAGACCTGGGTGTGGCCAATGTGCATGCTGTCACTGCTGGGACCACGCCCAGTATAGAGGAAGAATGGTTCATTCTGCACACTTCGTATCAGAACAAGATCAGACTTGATTAACTGCCAATAACCAACCTTTTCATAACGGTCCAGAATTAGTGAGAGGTCACGATGGCTAAAGACAATCTGTCTTCGCATAAATCGATGAGGCTTGTGGCCAGTGACTCTCTCGAACCGCTCCAGCAGAGCATCGTCGATTAGGTTCGTGCCAAACTCTTCCACCAGCTTACGGTAGTCGATGGCCTTGACTTTACCGTCCTCGCCAACCTCACCTGAGACGGACCACGGATTAATATCCTGCTTGGCTGCTGCGGCTGCTGGCGGGGAGTTTGCTTCAGACCCCGCGGCTTGAGGCACGCCAGTGCTCTCTGGCGCGGAAGCCATGGCTGAGAAAGGAAACAGAAAATGAGATGAAATGGCGTCTCCAATATCGCTTGCCAGAAAAGCTCCAGAAAGACGCTTGGCGAGGTGGCGGACGGCTCGATTCGTTAGCCCAAGGTCGTATCCAGAATGCTGCAGCGACAGGTTCAAGGTCGAACGGCCACCTGGAACTTTTTATGGAGGGGTGACTCAGTTGCAGTCACTGTGAGAGGGACCTCGAGGAGGAAGGCGGGGCAAAGTGAGAAAGATTTCCCCTCTGCGTTTTGCCCGTTTGATGGCGGGGTTCGTTTCCCTCCAAGTAAAAAAAGGCCCGCCTCGCAGCCAACTGACTCTATGAGCAAATAACTCGATTTACACATGATTCACAAGCAACTGCGAGCGTAAAAAGAGACAAGAAGTCCGCACTCCTCCTCAAACACAACTCCCCAAGCGCATGCGTTCGACATCCCACCATCATCCAGCGTTCCTCTCCCCGGCGACATCCTCTCGCTCGCAATCATGTCGCGGCAAATCAACCAGCCGTCGAACCAGATCAAGCTGACCAACGTGTCGCTTGTTCGCCTAAAGAAGGGCAAGAAGCGCTTCGAGATCGCCTGCTACAAGAACAAGGTGCTCGAGTGGAGGTCCGGCATCGAGACGGACCTGGACAACGTGCTGCAGATCCCAAACGTCTTCCTCAACGTCTCCAAGGGCCAGACGGCGCCCAAGGAGGACCTGGAGAAGGCCTTTGGCAAGGGCAAGTCCACCGACGATATGGTACTCGAGATACTCAAAAAGGGCGAGCTGCAGGTGGGCGAAAAGGAGCGCGCGGCGCAGCTGGAGCGCGTGCACAACGAGGTTGTGAGCATCGTGGCGAGCAAGCTCGTCGACCCGCGCACCAAGCGAGTCTACACGTCGGGCATGATTGAAAAGGCCCTCGATATGCTGAGTTCTCAGGCCCATGCCGGTGCCGGCGAGAGGAGCAACACGGCCAGCGGCGCAGCCACCCCGGCCGCGGGCGACGATGGAGAGGCCAAGCCGAGGCCCCCTCCGACCAAGGAGCACAGCTGGACGGGCGTCGTCACTACCAAGAGCGCAAAGAGTCAAGCGCTAGAGGCCATGAAGGCCCTCATCGCCTATCAGCCCATCCCCGTCGCCCGCGCCCGGATGAGGCTGCGCATCTCGTGCGCAACGGGCGTCCTGAAGCAGGCCGTCAAGGCACCGGCCGGCGGAAAGGCGGCGAGCAAGGACGAGGATGGGGAGCACAAGGCGCCGGGGACCGTCAAGGACAAGATACTCTCGTATGTCGAGCAGGTCGAGACCCAGGACGTCCTGGGCTCTGAGTGGGAGGTGGTTGGCTTCGTGGAGCCCGGCGCCTTCAAGCCCCTTTCCGACATCATTGCCAACGAGACAAAGGGGCAAGGACGCGTAGAAGTTTTGGATATGGCCGTAACGCATGAAGATTAGACGAATTTCACGATACCCACGATATCTACGATGCAGCAAGTAGCCTTTGTCACAATATCGATAGTTGGATCGCGTTGTCCTACAAGTTCACCGTTTAGTGTTGTCGTCGGCGCATCCCAGACGGGGGGAGAGCGAACGGTCCCAAAGTTATTTGGCAGCCTCTTTTGAATTCATGACTCTGGACCGGGCAGGCAACCCCGGCCGCTTTTTGCAGGACAAAAGCAATCCTCTCGTAATGCTCAGAAAGATGGAGAACCCAGCCGTCACGCCATGTCCACCCAGTAGCACCGTAATCATCAAATAATTTAGCCACCCTTCTTCTTGGACACACCGACGGTCCGGCCGCGGCGACCGGTCGTCTTGGTGTGCTGACCGCGGACGCGGAGACCCCAGTAGTGACGGAGACCGCGGTGGGCGCGGATCTTCTTGAGGCGCTCGAGATCCTCGCGGAGCTTGGAGTCGACGCCGTTGGCGAGCACCTGGGAGTCCTTGCCGTCGACGATGTCGCGCTGTCGGTTAAGGAACCATCCGGGGATCTTGTACTGGGTTGGGTTCTGGATGATGGTGACGATTCGCTCGAGCTCTTCGGTGGTGAGTTCACCAGCACTGTACACACGCCGTCCTTGTTTAGCCCCTGTTTGCTGTCCGCGTTTCGCCCCTTCGCGCTTTGACGGGGAAAGGGGAGGGAAATTGTCTGTTCGTACCGCTTGTTCAGGTCGACATCGGCCTTCTTGCAGACCAAGTTGGAGTATCGGCGACCGACACCCTTGATCTTGGTCAAGGCGTACATGACCTTTTGCTTGCCGTCAACATTGGTGTTCAGAAGACGCAAGATCTAGAGATTTTCGCCATCATAATGTCAGCCTTCTTTGCACCGTAATCGATAATCTTCGAATGAGCCGCGAAAGCCCCGTTTGGGGAGAGAGTTGATAGCGTCGCGATGTCGATTCGCTCATGGGATCCGCGGCTGGCGCAGTCGAATGGGGGCAAGGGGCAAAGACTTACGAACTGGAAGTTCGTCTTCTCTCCCGAAACGAGCGACATGCTGGGCAACTGTAACGGTCGTTGCCGTGTGCTCGTCTGCTGGTCGATGACTTTCGGGGGTGAGAAGAAGAGGGCGGAGGAATTGCAGATGGCTCGCTAAACGTGGTGGATTTTTCGGCCTGTGGGGGCGCGGCTAGGGCAAAGCGTGACTCCCGCCAACGGTGCACTCAAGGTCACGTGCATTGTAACGTGGCTAATTTTTTCTACGTCCAAACTTGTGGGAGCGGTTTCGCTGCAAAGATTTTCCGCCTCCGCTACTAAATTTCAACTGCCTCGTCCGTCATCAACCTCTCATGCATTCAAAGCTCCTGTGGTCTGCAAGAAAGGCACTGCTTGTCAGATATCGTTCATATTTGGCGAGAAGTCCGGCAGATACCATTCGCATGCTCACATGACTCGACGATCTTGGTTCATCAAATTAGGTTGGTAGTTCCGACAAGCTCAACTATTCCTTTGCGCGCATTGCATCGGAATGCCTCGATCGCGTCGATGAGCCCAACTACAACGAGTGTCGCGCTTGCAAGTGCATGATCGCCATTCAGACATGCCGTGCTACTCCTGATCTGGTCTGACACAAACCGGCCGTCTTTTGCCACGCTCGGTCAGTCGCATCAAGGACTGATCTTGAGCCGGATGCCACGCTTCGGCGTGTGCATAAGACGAGAGAAATGCCCAAACAACGTTCTTTGAGTGCGGAACCTCTAGTGCTCATCGCCACATGGAGACTTTCGTAATTTCTCTGTTGTTACATTGTATAAGCTATCTGACCATTCGTTGGCCTGTCATAGCTGTGAGTCGGGACATCAGCGAGCCAACTCGAAAGGACGCCTGAAATGTGCTGATGCTCGTGTTTGCTATCCGGCAATCCTGATGCCACTATGTACATAAAGGCAAACTTCGAGCCGTAAACTCATATGCCACCGCCACCGCCAGCTCCCCCGACTTTACTTTGCGGACCAAGACCTACTCTGAGGCCGCTTCGTCCTGCGATTGTTAGTTCAGTAAATCAGAGGGCGCTGAGTCAAGGAACGTACATTGCGAGCCAGAGTCAGTTTGCCAGCAAGCAGATTATACAGCCCAGCACGCTCCAACTCTGCCGAGAAAGAATACTGTGTGTGCTGCACACGTACTTCCTTGAGGCCTCGAACGGTAAGGAGCTCGTCCATGCCCAGGACGTCTGAGAGGCGGAGGTTGCGGTATGAAGCAGGGAAGAAACCTTTCAGGCTTTCTGCGCGCTCGTTCAGGTGGGTATACGTCGACTTGGATATGCTAATGGTGAGAGTCTCGAGCTGGGGCAGCTTGGCCAAGTCCTTGAAGGCTTTCGCAGAATCGCGACCACACCAGTGAACGTGTATGTTGCGAACGTTCTGGCGTAATGTGGTGTTGCTGCTTATATGCGAGAGAAGCTCGCAGGCGCACCGGAACCGGAATGTCTTCCTGCGAAAGAAGATGCGACAAAACTCGTCATGAAGCGCCGTGCTAAGCAGAGTAGGCAGCGCCTTCATCTGCGCAGTCTGGTAGGTAAAACCTCTGTAGAAGACCGGGCATCCGCAGTCGGTCTGTTTATTCGCGGGCATGATGCTGTCGTACCGGAAGACGTTGCCGACGATTAGATCAAGGATTTTATCGCGTATCTCCATAGGCAGCTTCATAAAGGGGAACGCTTGAATAGGCGGCCGCGCATCTTGCCCCCAGTTAGCCAAAGCCGAAAATGGTCTTTGGAAACGAGACTGTCGAGAACGAACCAGCTATTTCGAGGACTTCAGTGCACATCTCGATAATATCGACACACGTCTTGATTTCGGATGGTTGTTTCTTGATGATTTCGGCACACTTGGCGATGGTATTTGCGATGGACGAACGACGCTTCGGACTCAAGCGTACAAGCATGCCGAGTTCGGTGGCATCGATGGTGCCTTTGTAGTATTCGTCCAGGTTGTGCAGCAGAGTCTGTATATTCTTTGAAAGACCATAGCGCGAGTGAACGGCCTTGGACTTCAAGGCGTACCATGATCTGGAGGATGACATGATGGTGAAGGAAGTTTCGTTGCTCCACGGAACGACGTGTGAGTGCTGTCGACAGCCTGAAGAGGCGCTTTGAAGTTGTCGCAGACGTCAGACGCGCCGCTGAAGAGAGGTGGAGGTTTGTGCGATGCGAGTATCGTCGAGTGCGAGCCCAGAGCTGTCAGGTGATGCAGAAACGAGCTGCGACGACGCTGGCGCTGCGCAAACGGAGATATGGTGCGGCAGAGTCCAGAGTCGGCAGAGTCGATTGCTCGAGAGGGGAGCTGGCTTCACCCACATCTTCGCCCTTGCTGTTTGTGAATCACCTCGATGGCTGAACTCGCTGCCTTGTGGCTGGAGAGCGCGAGAGCGGAGGGGAGACAGAGGAGGGGCACGGGAGGATGGAGTGAGGCAGGAGCTGATGAAGCAACAGCTGGCGATATGTGGCTGACATGACCAGGAGAAGACGAGAAGGAAGGAGCCCGCTCCTGTCGTCGCTGGCAATGTGTACATGATACAATCAAGGGACTGACCGCCTTTATTCATCTGAAGTCGACCTCGTGGTGCCGTTTAGCTGCGAAAGCACGAGAAGGAGTTCCTTGAAGGGCATGACGCCGAGTGAAGATCTCAAATGCCAATCGGCAAAGTCAGCACTGAGGATTCGAGTAGTAAATGCGAAAGAGGCTAGAGGGTACAAGGTGGTGAAGACGACAGAGTCACAAATAGCAGGCTTTGTGGGAGAAAAGATGAGGCAGTCTCATGTATTAGTAGTGATGATGATAAGATGAGGCGTGGCCAGCCTGCTCTCAGTACTACATTCTGTTGTCTTGAGTCTTTACTGGCGAGACTCTCTTGATACCTCGGTTGTCCTTCTTGTGAAAGGCGATGAAATGGCTATAACGATCGACGTTTTGAGTGATTCACGATGAGTTCATATATATGATCGATGGTTGAGGATGCTGCAGGTATAGCAGCAAGCTGAACAGGCGGATTTTGCAAGTGAACGGGCAAACAGACATAATCTCGGCGACACTATGGAGCCCAATCTGCTTACTCTTTCGCGGGTGCTAACATCATAAGATACTCGGTCACTCTCAATTTGCGACGGTACCGAGGCCGAAATCTTGTGCTTTCCGTTGCATCATTGAGCGGATTCCCTGATATTCAGTGTCGAACAAGTCGGGATGTAGTCCTGAGAAAGTGAGGTAGCCCTTGAGCATTGACAGCATGTGCTTTCTCTCATCTTCAACTTGACCTTTTTGAGTCTCAGTCAAAGCGAAACCCCGGTCGTTGTTAAAGAATACTATGTGACTTCCTCTTGTCAAGTAAACAGTGCGAACGTGAGCAGTCATCGCTCAAGGACAAAATCCGACACCATGCATCACCTACCTGGGGAGTCTTAACGGTTTAAGACTACTACCGCTGTGGCAGGAAAGTTACACTCCCAAGTCGACGGCACTAACATTTCACAGTCTGAACAGCAAAGAAAGTGGTACTTGGAAAAGACTCATTGGAAGAATGTGATGATTAATGTTCATCTATATGCAAAGACTTATTCGACGTGATTCGTCACAGATGCTCGCTAATCCTATGCATTTGATGCCCTTTCAACCGTAAATAAAATCTCCGTCCGTGAAAGAAGAAAATAAATTGATCTGGACTGATACAAGCTAGCCTTTTGAGTTTGGCCGTACCGGAGCGTAGTCGTCATCACCGCGCTCTTCGGATTAGCACGATGGTTTTGAATGTCTGTCTGTCTGTCTGTCTGTCTGCCGGCTTCACCGCAGTAGAGGGTGGTGCTGCATATACATAGCGCGACGGCTTCTTGATGGTGGTGGTGGCGGTAATGGTGGTGGTGTGAGGTGTCTGACCCCTTTTGAGACTTTGATGGGCGCCAATTGCCTATTCAAGGTGAGGCGGCCCAATCGGCAGCGGTGGGCGTGTTCGTGCAGTCGCATGTCCACGGTCGCATCCACGGCCGCACCCAGCTGCAGCGCTAAGGTGGCGAGCGAGGCGCTTTCCGGCCTTAGCTCGTGTTGGGATGTCGGTGCCTGGAGCGACGTGCATTCGGGTGGCTATTCCCGTAAACTCCCTGCCAAGTCGTCATCTGCGAGGCAGAAATGTCTTGGTTTTTGGTGGTAGTGGTGGTTGTTTCCTGTGGTAACCTGTGGTGTTGAAAGGGTGCAGCGGGCGGCGGGCGGCATGTTACATCCGACTTTCGCCGCCCTTTCGATTTGCAACTCTCCTTTTCAGCCTCACAGGCTCACTGTCTCATCTGCTGCGTTCAGGGGCGGATGGCAAAGTCCGGAGCGACGTTCGAGTCTTGCAGCGAGAGGGACTCCATTCCGCCGAGATCCTCGCGATCGAGGTCCAGGCTGCCGGCGCGGGTGCAGCAGGGACTGACACCGCAGAAGCTGAGGCTCTCGATTTGATTCGGGTCCGTGGCGCCAAATGTCATGGTGAAATGGCTCAGCATCTCCTGGTGCTTCAGGTTCTGCAGAGTGAGAGGACGCTGGCTGGGGTGAACAGGCTTCTTGCCGGGGCGGGCGGCGCGCCTGCGTTCTCTGCGTGCCGCCTTCTCCTGGCTGCTCTGGGAGGAGTGGTCCTTTTCGCGGGAGCCAAGGTGGAATACGCGTGACAGCGTCGAAGCGGCCGTCGTCGTCTTGCGCAGCGAAGACGTCTCGCTGGTGGTGGTGGCCGAGGTACTATTAGACGCCGACGTCGTCGTGTTGCTGCCGGTCTGCGAGAGGCTGTCGGAAGACTCCGTCTTGCGCAGGGCGCGGCGGATGCGATCTCTGATAGCCATTGTATAGGTGGAAAGAGTTGATTGATGAGTGGAAGAGGTGTGACAGGAGGATTCTTCAAGAAGCCGAGGAGATATATAGTATGTTTCTTTGTTCGCTGGCGGGGACAATCAATGTCTTGGATCGTCTAGCCGTCTTTTGCTGATGGTCCCGGACTGGATAATATAGTAGGCGAAAACGGGAGAGACAAGATGGGCAGGCAGGAGAGTCAAAGCTGTGGACTCTTTTGTCTTTTAAGGGAGCACAGAGGATGAAGTGAAGAAAACAAACCAGCCAGAAGCGTCGTTGAACCGAGATTGAATATGCATTGGCTAGCGCCAGGAAGGGATTGATCAGAATGGGGTGGGCAGATCTTGGGGATTTAATAAGGGAAGAGCAAAAGAGGAGGACGTGGACGGAGGGCCGAGGGTCTGCTGCGCATCGTGGGCAGTGGGCGGTACGAAGTACAGTACAGTACAGCACAGACGGGGGGGTCCGGACCTGTCCTGTCCTGTCCTCTCCAGCAAGAGGGAAAGAAAGAGTGGAGTGGAATTCCCCGTCCGCTTCTGCCCGCAAGGTAACCCATGTTTCCCCCTCCTCCCCACAATGTACAGTACCCAAGTATCTTGTGGGGTGCAGCAACAAACAAGGGGTGGTCCGGAGTTACCTTGGGTACAGTACCTGCCTAGACGTACGGGCCACGCCCGCCCAGAGCGACATGGAAGGAGAATGCTTTGGGACGCATGACGAAGAGCTAACGAGGGACCATGAGAGTGGATCCCATTCATTTTCTCTCCAAGGTGTCTTCGATAAATTCGTACTGTAACTTGCGTATCTACGAGGAGGGTGCGGAGTGGATCATTCTCTTTTGGCGGAGGGAGCGCTCGATTTGCACGAGTCGGGTCCAGCCCGCACAGCACAACACAGCGCGGCACGGCACAGCAAAGCGTTGGGGGTCACCTCTTTCTTCCTGTCGAATTTGCATTTTAGGGGATCAGCCTGCAGAGAGAAAATAGGCATTCGCTGCTTTGGCCTCTGGAGGGAGCCGGCCGTTTTCAGAACAGCAGGCGGCCGCAGCCATTCTGTTCTCGATTTGATGGGGTCCGGTCGGCGGTGACAAGGAAACAAAAAAGAATCAATCGCTGGCCCTGGCCTAGCAGCAAAAGCGAGAAAATGGGCTTCGGGCCCTTCCAGAAGGCGTCCACTCAGCACGCACGCACCCCCTCCAACTATTGCATTGAGTAACTTACAATCCAGTAACTTAACTTACTGGACTCTATGTACGCCTATTGCGGCGACACGCCTCCCCCCCTCTTTCGCCCGCCGCTTGGATGCTCATGTCGGTGTCCCTGAGGAATTCGATCTCCAGCTGTCTTCTTCTCTTTTTCTCTCTACGTACAGTGTTTCCTGCTCCGCGATTCTTTCCTTGGTTGCTCCCCTTTTCCTTGTGAACCCCCCCCCTCCCCACTCCACCACTTGCTCTCCATTGGGACCATTCTCCGACAATGTGGCTTCGGAGTCCGCCAGTGTGTCGGAGAGAGGGAGGAAGAATAAGACAACTGGAGGTATCCTTACGGATGCCTCCCTCATGGCAGCCGTTTGACTAATCGTCCAGACGTGCTTGTATCCGTGGGCAACGATTTGATGAGATTTGTTTCGATCGCACATCAAAGCTTATCACTCCCACCCTCCCCCGATCAGCCTCCAGGGTCGCCGACAGATCAGGGCGGGCATCGCGCATGGTCATAGGCGATTGGATAGGATTGGATGCTACGTCGATGCGTGCTACGTGCTGTGTGATCGTTCGTCGGTCGCTGCTGGCTGCTACTGTACGGACCGAGTCAACTTACTGCAGTGCTCAACATTATTACTGTAGCCTAGTAGGTAACTTAGTAGGAGCGTTCAGTGTTGGCACAACGGGGTACAGTATCGGTACCGTCCAGATGGGCGCTGCACCCCAGAAACAGGCTGTAACCCGGGTCTCCAGTCGATTGCCCTGGGTCTCTTTTTTTAGGCTTTCTGTCCACTGCAACACCCCAGTCCGGGGATCCCGCACAAATCGTGCATGGGAGGGGTTGTTTTGTGTGGGCTCGAGGGGAGTCTCTTGTTCCTTTCTGCCTTTATCCCAGCAAAGTGCCAGAGGTCTGTTGTCTCTCTGTCGGCTAAAACGGAACACGGCAAAATTCAATCGTTGTTCCCGCCCAACCATGATGGAAAGAAGGAAAACGAGAAGAAAAAAAAGTGTGCACACATTTCGCCCCCTCCGTTCGGGTGAAGCGGTCCCCCCCAATTCACCCAATGCCAAGGCAGCAGCAACAAGCAGGCAACTGCAAAAGCCGAGCCCGGCATCACCGGCCGCCCGCGGTCGGCTCAATCCAACTCGGACCGGCAAACAAGAAATCAAACTACTAATGCACGTCTTTCTGGGCCGGAGACGACCGAGGGTTGCAACCACACTCGCGAGCCAACAAGTGCTTTTGGGTCCACACAGAGGTCGCTGTTCGTTGAGCGGCGCTATTGGAATGTCATCTTGTCGCTTTACCCCAAGTCCAATTCTGACCCTTTTATCGCCTCATCTTCTACAGTACATAACTCACAGTACATACAGGACGTGTAAAGCTCGCACGTCAATTACTTTCGATGTGTGCACGGATGTTCTTCTTGCTAATTGGATGAGTTGATAGTCGCGTTGTTTCTTCATCGCCCGAGCTCAACTCGTGTCTAGGCTACTCGCTCCTCTGCGCATCCGCATATGGCACCGTCATGTACCGGCTACGGATGCGGAGGCCCGCGACTTACTGGCCCCCTAACCAGATGGCCGGGGCGTCCGGAAATATCACTGATGGACCAGCGAATGGATGGATGGATGCATTGAGACGTGGGAGTCCCCTACAGTTCCCAACAGGGCTCAACCTCGATGGAAATCAATGCACACCTCACTTCCTCTGCGGAGTGCGGAGTACAGTACGTACATTCACGAGGATTGCAACGTCGGATCGTCCTTTTTTCTGCCGTCCTTCGATTGAGCCTGGCTAGAATGCGTCCAGGCCCGTCTAGTCTCTGTCAAATGCCGCCGAGGTCGCCACGACGGCCGTACCCTCTTCGACCAGAACGGCCGGACAAAGTGTATCTTCCCGTTAAAGGCCCATCGACTCGCCAACGGCAAACCGTCCCGACACCCGTCAGACGGAATGCTCGACGAGTCTAGAGGGCGTCGAGAAGACCGCCAGCGTCCGCCTCGAGTCTAGCACAGCCGGCCCAGCGCCTAGGTCGTGGGAAGCATCCTAGATCCCGGGCCCCAAACAAAACGTGAGGCACAGTTATTGTGGGCTCCGTCCAACGGTCGACGTCACTAGGAGAAAGCGGCCGGGACCTTCCAGCGGACCCTCGATTGAGCCCTTGACCGTATTCGTAAAGAGTCTCCGCTGCTCTCACGTCATACCCACTGCGGTGTCCATGTCGCGTCCGACATGTTAGCCCGTGGGCAAACATGGCAAAAGAGGGCCCCGTCCAACCAGCGTTGGCGTCGGTCAATTCGCGGCAGCAAAAAGGCCGTTCATGGCATGGCTCATGATGCCAAAGTCCGAATCGGTCTCTGATTGTCCGCGATCTCGAACGGCAGCATAGTCAGCGAGAAATCATGGCATGCGTCAACTGGGCTCGGGGACGGTAGCCTCTTTCAGTCGACGACGATTGACGGATAGATTTCTAGAGGCATAACGATTCAGGTGTCGACTCCCGCCGCCGGATTCCCTTGTCGCATGGACCAGCAAAGTAACATCCCGGTCGGACGAGCTTATCGAGGAAAGCAACGGAAACGGGCTCAAGTTAGGAGGCCGAACCCTGAATGACGTAGGACGACGACGACGACGACGACGATGCAACGCATGCTCGCCCGCCCGGTGAGACGTTCGTGACAGGAAAAGACCCCCGGTGGAGCAATTCCCCGCATAGAATCTCGCAGAGCGTGCCGCCGTCACGCAGTCTGACGGTTGCGCTGAGCTCGAATCAATGCAGAGGCGCAGTTGTCAGGTCGGCAAGGTAAACGTCGAGCGTTTCACTCTTTTCAGTTGACAGGACTCAGTCAACGCGCATGCCAAACCGGACCTTACAAAGCTGAATGATGAGAAGAGACAAGATGAGCCTTACATAAGCCCACTTGCTCCGGCACTGTGCACCGGCAATCAACAACTCGCCCTGGCACAGCCGCAATGACGGAGCGTGACGAAGAAACTCCGCGGCGGTCGGAACAAAGTGCCAGCGTGCCCCGGAAGGAAGCCAATAATTACAGACGCTGGAGGACGTAACGAAAGCCACCTCCAGCCCTGGCCCAGCGCCCGCCCACCAGACCCTTTCCAAACTTGGAACTTGGCCAGCAGCGACTGCTGCTGTGCCACCGGGCGCACAGCACCGAACAGGCACTCGCCTGCACTGCACTGTAGCGTAGCGCGTGCGTGTAGGCTGTAGCCACGAAGCACCCCAGGGGAGGAGGCACGCGGGCACTCTCCTATTGGTGGCCTCTTTCTTGGAAAGGGGGGAAGAGGTACGAAGTTACTTCGCACAGTACCGTCAGCTTCGCACAGAGTCTGGTGACAGCATCACGACACCGATGCCCTCCCCCCCGGGGCGGTCTTTTTCTGGCTTTGTTTCACGCCCCGTGGCAAGCTCCTCGTCGTCCGTTCCCGCGATGCGCGTGTGCTCTCTTGGCATCCGCTGACCCAATCGGCTTCCTTTGCTGTAGCATTGCTTTGCGTTTTCCCTCGTCTCATCCACGAAGCTTCCGCACATGGCCATCTCTTCTCATGGGCCTCTTGTTTCTCGTCCGTCGATGCGACGAGTCTCCCCCTCCCGCTGTTTGAACGACGACTTCGACCCGTTGTCTCGCTTGAACCGTCCAACGCCGTTCCGAATCTCTAGGAACGGCTTATAGCTGTGTGTCAGGCTTCCCACTCGAAAATGACGTCTTCAACTCCAAATCGCAGTTCCGAGAGCCGTGACGATGAGCCGGCACAGAAGCCCCTGGGTGCCCTGGCCAAGCCCGCCGAACAGGAACATGATCGGAGCAACGAAGGGTCTCCTCTACTGGGAACCGTCCCGACGACTTTGGACGGAACTGCTGGAGGTCTAGGTGATTCCTCGCGGGTCGATGAATCGCAGTCTACCAAGAGCTTCTGGTATATCGTTATGCTGACGCTCGGCATTGGTGGACTCCAAATCGCCTGGTCTGTCGAGCTGTCGAACGGATCACCTTACCTGCTCTCCCTGGGCCTCAGTAAATCTCTCATGGCTCTGGTGTGGATTGCTGGGCCTCTCACGGGCACCTTGGTTGTCCCCTATGTGGGCATATTGAGCGACAACTGCCGCTTTCCTTGGGGAAAGCGTCGACCGTTCATGGTAGGAGGGACCATTGCTACCGTCGTCTCTCTCTTGTTCCTCGCCTGGGTCCAGGAAATCGTCAGCAGCATCCTCGGCATCTTCGGCGCAGACCCGGCATCTGGCGGCGTCCGGACCGTGGTCATCATCGCCGCCGTCATAGGAATCTACATGCTCGACATCGCCATCAACACGGTTCAGGCTGCGCTGCGAGCCTTCATCGTCGACTGCGCACCTGCGCACCAGCAGGAGCTCGCCAATGCCATGGCCAGCCGCCTGACGGGCATCGGCAACATCATTGGGTTCATGGCCGGCTACGCCAATCTCCCCGCGCATCTTTGGGTCCTTGGTAACACACAGTTCAAGATTCTGTGCGCCATTGCGTCCCTCGCCCTATCCGTCACGGTCACCCTCAGTTCCGCCGTCGTTCACGAGAGAGACCCCCGGCTGGAAGGGCCCGTTAGGAAGACACCTAGCATAATCACCTTCTTCTTCAACATCGTACGGTCCATTAAACGACTCCCGCCTCAGACTCGCAGGGTTTGTCAAGTACAATTCTGTGCATGGGTCGGCTTCTTCCCATTGCTCTTCTACTCATCCTCGTACATTGGAGAGATTTACGTCCAGCCGTATCTCATCGAGAATCCCCACATGACGCCCGAGGAAATCGACGAGCTCTATGAGCAGGCTACGCGCATCGGGACGTTTGCGCTGCTCATCAACGCCATTGTCAGCTTATCCACGAACGTCTTCCTCCCGTTCTTCATCGCGCCGACGTTTGACAACCGGCCCGTGTCCGGATCGGATGATAGCACGGCCAAAGAACGCAAAAGGTCATGGCTCTCCGTGCTTCATCACCTGAGGATACCGGGTTTCACGCTCAAGCGCGCTTGGCTTCTGTCGCTCGTCCTCTTTGCGGGCGTCATGTTCTGCACCCCCTTTGTCCGCTCCGTCACCGCCGCCACCGTCCTCATCGGCCTCGCGGGCATCACCTGGGCCATGGCGCTGTGGGCGCCCTGGGCCATCATCAGCGCCGAGATTAGCCGCCGCGACGCCGTCGATCGGGCGCGCAGGCTCAACGACAGCATGAGCATCGGTCGTGGGCTCGACCACGACGGTCAGGCCGACGTTACGTGGGACTCCAATTCGGAGTCGGCCCACGGATCCGACGACGGCGGCGGCGACTCCTCGGACCAGGCCGGCGTCATCCTCGGCATTCACAACATGGCCATTGCCGTGCCGCAGATTGTCGCGACCGTCGGGTCCAGCATCATCTTCAAGATTTGGCAGAAGCCCCGCGGCACCCCTGGGGACCACAGCATCGGCGTCGTCATGGCCCTCGGCGGCGTCTGCGTCCTGGCGTCGACGCTATTCGCGGCCCGCATCAAGGATGATAACAACACCTCCTCGGCCGGGGCGTCGGCGGCGCAGCAGCGAGTGGACGGGGGTGAGGACGGCGCGCCCTAAGTTGGGTTGGTAGGATGGAGAAGTAACTCCAGCCCGGATGAATAACTCCGACGAGCTGGCGGGCGGTATTTGCGCAGAGTCTTGTATGCGCGGCGGAGTCTTGCATATAATCATGTTCAACGCTTTGAGCACGTGTATCGTGTACATCTTGCTTCTCTTAGCATCAGGCGGGCGCTTGCTTGAGTTTGCAACTTGAATCCAGGGCACTCTTGCACATACTCTGATGGACATTGTATGAAGTTGTCGAGGATTTACCGCAAAATTGATACCACCATCGACGGCTCAATGTCATTATTCATCATTTCCTCAAGTAAGATGGCCCTGTTGGACAATCATCACGGTCTCCAACGCCATCTAGCTATAGTCCGGAATCCGCGCGAGTACAAGGACTGGGAATAACGACGCCTTGGCCTCGACACGAGGAGCATCCACAGTCTTCATGTAATACAAGTAAACTATTTTCATACTTTTCCCGTTCCCATTCCCGTCGTGCTTATTTCTCCGTCAAGGACACATTTTCCGTTCGGGCGACTCTGCAGATACCCTATTCCTCAAACCTAGCCCTGCCCATCATCCTCTCTACACCTCTCCAGACGACTCCGCAGACAGGGAGAAAAAGAGCCTCAGAATCCTCGATGCGGACCCGCGGGAGCCGGGGCCGTCGTCGTCGTCGCAGTCGTCGGCTTGGGATGCGCGCCGGAGCCACATGTACCCAGCGGGACCCTCGTCTCGCCGGGGACGGGCCCGCGGAGGACATCGTACGACGTGACGCCGGCCCAGTAGAAGCACCAGGACGTGGTGCCGTCGCAATAGGCGAAGTCGCACGCCAGGGGCATGCTGACGGTGGGCGTCGGGCTGACGGTGGGCGGCGAGGGCGGAAGGGGCTGCGGCGCCGTGGAGACGGTGGGGGCCGGCGGCGTTGTTGCTGGGGCCGGAAGAACGGCGGCGGAGCAGAGGCCGATGAAGCCGATGGAGATGACGGATGTCCAGGACGGCATCTTGGTGGTGCTATCTGATGGATCTGGGCCGATTCTGTACGTCGTCTCGGTTGGCGTTTATTCAGAATTTGTGAGGACGGGATCCTAACGGCGATCCGTGTAAGTGGATGATCTTTGCACAAGTCCCCTTCCGCTAATAGCATCGTGAATTAAAGAGACTTGTCGAGTATTGGACGTACCTCGACCGCACTTTGATACGAGCGGACTGTCCTGAACTATACAAGAAGGCGAGGATGGCTAGAAGATGCTGACGACTGAGGCAAGCTTCTCGCAAGGATACCGCGGCGACAAACCGGCCGGGGCCAAGAGATGCTTTGGATAAAGGATATATGTACGCTTGCAATGAGATCCAGGTAAAAGAGGAGGGTTTTTTCCAAAGATGGGACCTAGGTTCGAGAGTGTTGGCTTGTCGATGGTCTCGCGAGGATGCGAGAGGACGGTATAAGTGAGCACCGACCTCGCCTTCCTTCTGTCGTGGTTCTTATACTCGGCTATCGAAGCAGCTGCCATGAATCACACCCTGCATGCTGTTGCCCGACCCTTTGCTCTGCCCGGCTACCTATGGGCACAGCCCTGGGGGTTCCCCCGTCAGCCCACTTGCCTCGCCTCTCTCTCTTTCGTTCCGAAGGGGGAAGAGGTAATCCGAGCAGAGCATGGCCGGGCAGCCGCGTAAAGTGGGCCACCCATCAGAACGCCTGGACTGTCTGGACTTGGAGATCGGGGTCTTTTCCGTGAGCCCGAAATACTCCCCTACCCCTGGGAAATCTACTGGCTCGTCATGCAAGCCCTGTCGAGCAGAGGTGATTATGGCGTAGGAGGCATGCTCGCTCTCGTCATCAGAGATACCTGTACTTGCACGGATCCCTGAATATTTCGCAGGTCTCGATTCGCCAAGAGATACGAGAAGGACAAAGGGACGATGGCCGATGGCCGATGGACCGCGAGCATCGGGCCGAGCCCGTGGCCTGCATTCGCTTCCCACGAACCGTCAATTCACTACCCACCGCTGCTCTGGCTCAGGCCCAGGCCATCTGGCAGGCGGCTGCCCATCCAGATCCAGGTTTCTGGCCCCACCATCTGCGTCGAAGGGTATGCCGGCATACCGGGTATTGGCGGGCAGGGAGAAATGTTTGGCTTAGAGGCGGACGCATGGGGGTGTCGTGGTTCGAGCTGACATCTGCTGCTTTCACTCCTTTGTTGGTGGCGAGGGAGACAGACAAACACGGGCCACGAGTCGCCAGTCCCAGGAGATGGATCCTTCAACGGGGACAAAGCCCGGCGAGGCTCGTGATGCGAACAGGCAGCGCCGCGCTGACCGACCGACAAAGGCGCAGCCGGGCGGTGAGTGAATGGGCAATTGACGCGCAGGAGAGAGAGAGTGAGAGAGTGGGTGAGTGAGCCTTGTGTTCCCTTGGAAACCACGCCGGTGGCACGACAAAAAGATTGTCCAAGAGTAACGCACCATCCGTGATGCGGCCAATCAAGCACCCAAAGGGCCACAATTCGAACGAAAGCGCAGGCTGCCTCTCTCTCTCTTTGATTCCTAAGCCGAGCTGCTCATCTTTTTTGTGATGGAGGATTCACTTTGGGTCGTGGGTTACACCAAGGTGCATATGCATGCATTGGTGATGCTCATCGCGGTGATAATGACGATGGCCATGCCTCAATCGGCGGTCGCGCGAGATGTTGGTGTACAAGATTGTGCAGGTTTCCTGAATGTAGAACCGCAGCTCGGTAATATCTTGTGGTACCTTGAAGCTGCATCTGAATCGAGTTGTCGATTGTATCGTGAGCATGCTGCCGGCTGATGAGGGAACTCTTCTGACACGAGAGACTGTCCATGCCATGAGCCATGTGTCCGGATTTCGCTGATCAACATCTCGGAATGCTGCCCACCATTCTCTTATGCACGAGAGAGGCGCTTCACCATGCAACGTCAATATCGGAAATGAAATGCATGCATGCCTACCTGCATACACGGATTATCACCACTCACTTTGCTGCATCGCTACACTTTCTCTAGGGTAACGAAATGGGCTGATCCAAGGATAAAGAGAGAGATTGATCCAGAGAAATCTAGATGCTATCAAGAAAAAGATAGAAACGTCGCATTGCCCAATCAAGGGACACGTGAAGAACTACCGGCGCATCAAGGCGAGGCCGGCCCGAACCCAAAGGTTCACGGCAAGACCTATGCCGATGAACCACACTCCACTACGCAGCGCGGCCACCCTCCGGTTCGTCTGCAGGGAAATGTAGACGTAGTTGTAGACTATGCGAGATGCGACGTAGCCCAGAGTGAGCCTGTTGAGCTGGGCGACGGGCAAGCCGGCCATGTTGCCGGCGATGACGGCGGCGGCGAAGAAGCCGAGCGTCTCCAAGCCGTTTTGGGAGGCACCCTCGGCGCGGGAGATGCGCTGCTTTACCTATCGCCAACGAGTTAATGTGTGCTCCGTAAACTTCTGAGTGAGCCAACTTGAAGGCATTGGGTGAGTTACCATCTTTTCCAGAGATTCATTCTTGGAGACATTGTCGCGAAACCCGCGCGGGTTGGCATTGTCAAATGACCTGCCTGCCAAAGCCGCAGCGTAGACGTGAGGCCACAGAGCCGACACCAGAGCAGCAGGAACCTACGAGTAGACAAGCATCGTCAGTTATGAGGCTAATCCTTATGGACCACACCTTAGAATTCTTTCTGTGAATGAGAAAGTGTGCGTTTGAAAGGGACACGTTACCGTCAGAAAGGACAGATTCTTGGTGAGGTCGATGCCGAGGACGGTGCTCATGATGGGCAAGTCTTGGTGTTATAGGCGAGCAAGAGAGTGGTTTGAGCTGGACTCGAGTGATCAAGTGATTGATTGCGTGAGGGAAGATGACGTTGAGCTCGAGAAGAGTCGTACTATACAATTGGAGAAGAGCTCAAAGTTGACTCGGTAGATGAAGCTATAGTTTGGTGACTGGAAATCCAGGCAGGTAAGTGAGGTTGCTGGGGACCTCGGCAGGTACGGCACAGTAGGCCTACGCGCTTGCCATTTAGGGGCGCATTCGATGACGTCTTGTACGGGCGACTATAGGCTTGGACATCATCAGAAATTTTGCTCCCCCCGACCGATTCCCTCAGCCATGTGCTCGACCATCCAGCGCGCCGATTCGACGCCCAAAGTCCGCCGAGATTGGCCTCCTAAAGTTATTTCGGTTTTGACCGGCGGCGATGTTGATCACGATAGTACGGTGTCTGTGAGGTACAACGGCAGATGCTTCCATGTTCACATGTCGCCACATTTTTTCCGCAACTCACCGAATGTAACTGCGCTATATCTCAAATACCTCCAAGCCATCCAGCCCGATGGACCTGGCGAGTTCGATGATATTCTTGACGAAGACGTCTACTCTTGGATCATTCGGTTGTTTTCCCCTATTTTCAAGCGATTAGCACCTAAGCCACTTCCCTCGTTTAACCCTGACGCGATTCGCGATGGGCTAGCGAAACCTCTGCTCTCGGATTACCTCTTCCCCGACACATTTGGCTGCAGACTCGATGCCGAGGACGAGGAGCTCATACCACGGCATACTGATAACAATGGTGGACTTGTCCCACCTCGAACCTGGCTTGATGGCGACATTCTGGACGAGCTCGAGCAATGGGCACACTTCTTCGAACCTTCGGACATCGAAGTCTACTTCACAAAGCCAGAATATGCACTGGATAGAATGCCTACGTTAGTGAAGGTCAAATTAGACGGCGCTGAACAGACAACAACCTGCTTCTTCAAAACCTTTGGATCTGGTATAAGTGGGGGCCCTCTCAACAGAGAACTTGACGTCTACAAAAAGATTCACATGTCCAACCTAAACGAAGACATTCTGGTTGGTCGTCTTGTCGGCATAGTTCATGAGAACAAGCATGACAGCATACTGGGCTTATTGCTGCGGTATATTGACCACCGTGGGACACTATATGACGCGGTGGAAGGCGGCCCTAGTGCCCAACTACGGCAGAAATGGGCAATGCAGATCGAAAACTCGGTGCACGAGTTGCATCGAATCGGTACTATTTGGGGAGATGCGAAGCCGGAAAATATTCTTATTGATCACGACGACAACGCTTGGATAACCGATTTCGAGGGCGGCTATACGTATGGCTGGGTTGAGCCTAGCATTGCAGGGACGGTAGAAGGGGACCTGCAGGGACTGCACAGAATCATCAGTTTTATCTTCGATGAGACGCGGCACGTTAATCAGAGCGACCTTTAGGTCCTGCTAAGACAAATCTGCGGATATACATACATCCATGGGTGAAGAAATAATCGAAGTCTGAATCAGCAAGGTGCATTTTTGTAGCCTATGCTAGTATCTCTTTCGGTCTCGTGATCGCGACGTGAAGATGACGGTAGGAGCTTCAAATTGCATATAGTCCCAACCTGATGCGCTGCATCAACCAAGGGAGCGCGATGCTCGGATTTTCGAAACATTGACCGGCGGCTGGCGTTGGTAAAAATGCCTAAACTCCATTTTTGCTATTTAACCCCACCTTAACTCTAGACCTCCTTATTAGTTATATGCTAAGCAAACCTGACCCCGCTTATCGTTAAATACTGCTTATGGTTTATTACCCGTTCTGTGTATCTTCGGCTTGCTATTAATATCCTGGCTTTACTAGCAATTTCGAGGCAACGCGGAGTGAAATATCTTTGCCTTTTGCGTCCGACTTCGCTTTTATTAACTTTACCGTCCGTTTTACCTATTCTTACTCTTTACGTCGATAAGAATCTATACGAACTTTAAAGCTTCGTTATCTAACGCACCTATATTAAGAATAGAGGTTCGTTACTAAGTCTTTCTAAGGGTTATCTTTCTTATTACTAACGTACAGGATAACCGATCTAGAGGGGTAACGATACCCTAGCTAGACGATAGGAAGATCTTCTGAGTTATCGCTTTCCTCCCTAAGACTACGATAGAACGATATATTTTAAAGGCTATTATCTTTCGATCTATAACTAGCGAATAGACTTTTACTAAACGTATATAAATAACGCATATACGATAACTAAATTTTACGAATATAAAGTGCCTTTAGGTTATATAACCTATATTAGAGGCGGAGTTATATACTTCTAAACTTAAGAGGACGCTATAAGTTATAGCCCTAAAGTATTATTAAGGCTATACGCGTTATTATTCCTATACTATATTATTAGAGAAATATCTTACTTATTATCCTTTAGAAAAAGTATAGCCAGGCAACCTATTATTTATATATTTTTGCCCCTTTCCTATTTCTAAAGCCGGCTATACTAGATAATTATTTTAAATAGCTCTAGTAATCTATTAACGCAGTTAGAGTTAGCGTTTATATATATATATTTTATCTCTTCAGGACGGTTAATATTATAGACGCTTAATAGGAGGTACTTTATAAACCTCTTTTTTCATCTAATGGGGATAATAGCTCTACTAGAATAAGGTAGACTTTATCTTCGCAGCGCCTCCGTTTCCTTTATCTTTTAGGGTATTCCTCGTAGGGATTATTACATACTACTCTATTAGTGCTCTAATAATTCAAAGCCTTAGCTATTATACCTTTTAGAAAGTTCTCGTATTTAAGAGATTTTTGCAAAACTTCTTTATTATCCCGAAGAATGCATAGCGTTTCTAGGATTATAAACGGCTATAGAGGCGGCCGATCTAGTTCGATATTGTCTAAAAGATATATAAAAATATCTATCGCTATTAATCTACCTGCCTAAAGGCTTAGGGTAAAAGCTATTACCTATAAAATTATACTATTATAGCTTAAATAGCGGATTTGCTCGTATCTTTATTATATTATAGCTTTTCGGAGCCTAATATCCTTAGAGTTAAACTTCGAATCCTTTAAGCCCTCGAATATTATAATAATATTTCGTCTAAATATAGCGGATTGCTTCAGTCTGATATTTATAAATAGATCGCCTTATAAGCTAGTGCCTATAATCTAAATTTTTCACTTTGCTTCTAGGCTCGGTCTGCTCGGGATTCTCTTAAGGATCGCATACTAGAGCTAATAGTCGCTACTATTACCTCGAGCTATATGCTTAATTCTCCTATAGTATCCTATTATTCCTCTATAGGATAGATTTTTTCAAGTTTTAGTATTAATTAATAGGCCTTTTAGAGGAGGCTTCTTAAAAGAGAGACGGCAGAAGCTGCAGATATATTTTATTTAGTTTATAGTATATAATTAAAATTTATAGAAGCAGCTATTTAAAGAAGCAAGCTATTCAGAAGATAATGCTTAAGATATATCTATAGGGGTAGTATTATACCTAACTAATAACTTAGGTACTTCTTTACTTTATATAGGTCTATAGTAGTATTATCTTAAGAGCGGGGTCGAATTTTACTCGTTTTTTATAATTGCGGGTTTAATTAAATTTTATATAGAAAGAATATATAGGGTTATATATAAGCTTATTAATAAGGTACGAAGTTATAAGGCAAGCTTTAAATATTACTACTCTAACTAGATTTTATCCTACTAAGCTTATTACCCTGCAGTATATATAGTGCAGGCCTAATATACGGCCCGAGAAGCCTAACCTATTATAGCGCGAGTTTATCGAAGAGTAGAATACGCCTCTTTAATAAGTATCGAGAATTAAGACGGCGAAGAAATTCCGCTCTTCGCTATAAATATTACCTCCGCGAACTCTTATTATCTACCCTAACGGGTAGCGCTTAGGTACCGCTTACAACTTACGCTATCGCCGCGTAAAGCTATCGCCCGCGCGATTAGTAAAGACCTCGATAGGTTTTATTAAAGTAGCGAAGGCAAACTCCTTATTTATAGGGTTTGCCTATACTAGTTAACTACTACCGTTCCCTACTCGTCCTATACTCCTACGCGGAGACCTAGCCCTTAAACTAAATAGCGTAAATAATAGGATTTAAGACTAAATCTATATATTTATATAATAGAATTTAATTAATTATTTAGCTTATAAGGTATATACGAAGAATCTTCTATAGGCTATCTCGCTTATTCTAGCTTTAAACGATATAAATCTCGGATTATAGCCGATCTCTAGAAACCTCCGAAGAACTTATCTAGCTTATATATACTACTTATATTTCTAGGATTTAATTATTATATTAGGCTACTCTAATGCTCTATTAAACTCTTATTAAGGTTTCTAGCTATTTTCCCTCTACGTTCTATTCTACCGATACCTTCGCTTTATAACTTAAAGCTAGGCAATATATAAGAAGTCTTAAAGGTATAAAGTGCTTTTACTAGTAAGAATCCTTCTAAGGTTAGGTAGTAAAGTAGCTTATCTAACTTTCTCTTATCCGCCCTTTTATTATACCTCTTATATTTCTATCTATAAAGGTCGTAACTTTTATAAAAAGGTATCCGAGCGAGTATTAAGAAATAATTAGGAATCTATATTAAACTAAGGGAGTCGTAATACTTTTATTATTAAACCTTTTAATAATTTTTATAGCGCGGACTTTAGAGGTACTCTAGAGGCGGCCTAAATAAGTAATATATAGCTAAGAGGGGTATATAAGGAAGGTATAGAGCTAATAAGGGATAGATATATTTAACTAGGTAAGGTCTCGTAGAAGATATAGATTTTAAAAATCTCGGAACTAACGTTACTACTTAGCTATATACTACTTATTTTACGCTATTATTATTTTACTACTAACTCTATTCGATTAAGCTTAGACGCGATCTAGGATTCTAACTTACTCTCCCTCTTTTAAGCTATTAGCCGACCTTCTTCTAGGGCGGACTATCGTTAGCGCTTAGTAAGCATATGCCTTATACTAACTTTAGCGATTAGAGAATTACAGTCGCTATTATCTTTATAAGTATTTTTATTATCCTAATAGTAAGTTTCCTTAATATAACTCGAAGACTTTATATTAAACTATCTTTATAAGTGCTATTAGGAGTTATAGACCGTCTTTATAAGTTAATATACTGCTTTAAGAAGTTACTTAAGGGCTAGTTATACCGTACCTAGCGTAAAAGCCTTTTAGTTAAACTATATAATAGAGATAGCGCTTTAAAAAGAGCTATATAAAAAACTATTATAATAGACTAGCCTTAATACGTCTATATATAAGCGTCTAATTAAGGATCTATAAACTTAAGGAGGGAGGTAGTATAGCTCCGCCTTACTACCGGTATAGCTACTTATAGGGCCTAATCGGTATACTTATATAATCTATAATACCCTAGACCTAAGCGTAGCTTAAGTCTATAATATACCCCGCCGGCCTTAATTTAGGGACCGCCCGGAGCGTATTAGCTATTAGCCGCGTCCGGTATGCTCCCGGTCGGCCTATTAACCGGGAGTATAATAATACCTTACTAGCTACTACCTAGATATATACCGCCTATTCCCCGGAGGTATACTAGACCTTATAGGGCCCGGACCGCTATTAAAAAATTTTTTTTTTCTCCTTCCTCTTTTTATAATATAGCGCGCTTAGTAAATTTTCTCTTTCTTTTATACTATCGATTTCTCGCGCCCGCGCTATCTCCTATTTATATCTAAATAAGAATCTAAAAAAAAAGAAAAAATCCTTTACCCTATCCTCTCTCTTAAGATATTTATTATCCCTCCTTAAACGCCTAATAATATTATATCCGCTAACCTAATACCGCTTAAGCCCTAACGCGCTATAGGCTCTTATATTATCGAGGGCGATAGCGATAATAACGAATTTACCGGCCCGAAAGAGGTTTAGTATTATTATACCCTATATTTAAAAGATCTAGTCGAGAAAGGCGCTACGAAATATAAGCGTATTAGATATAATCCGGTATATAACGCTTATCGTAAAAATAAAAAAAAGTACTCCTAGGAGAAGTACCTCTTTACCGCTAACCTATATATCCGTCGCTAGATTCGCGACCTAAAGAGTATAATATATATTAATTACGCTATCGAATATCTAGCCTAAGCCCGCTTAGCGGGTATCTCTATATATTACGCTATCCTATATACGCGGTATCTCGCTACCGGTAAATATCTTATTGCTATAATAGAGGCTACGCGCGTCTAGCCGCGCCCGGTTTAATCTACCTTTACCCCTACCTTAGAGCCCTCGCCCTTACCCGCTAGAGATATCCTATCCCCGGTTACCTATCCGGGTAACGCCTTTATCCTTACCGGCTAATAGATAGTAATAGCTATACCTACCTATAATAGCGGCGGCTTAATAAGCTATTTTATACCGGCCTAAAGCGCTATATAGTAATAGCTTAATATATTAGCGGTCGGCCTATAGGGTTTCGCGACCTATTATAAATAAGCCCTTTAATAATAGGAGGCTAATTAATATAAGATTTTAGTATATATAAATAATAACTATAATAAATATTATACTTTTAATAAAGCTATAATAAGCGTATTATTACGTATTAGCGCTATAATTATACCGCCTAACCTAAATCCGGTTAGCCGTAACTTATTTAATAATAGGAATAGAAATAAGGGAAATAAGGGGAATAAAGGGAATAGCGGGCTTTAAGCGGCTTTAGGGTATATCCGGAGCGCGCGCTACCTAAGGGTTATCTTTTTATCTATCGGTAGCTTAAAGGAGGCCCTTATAGAATTAATATTTTACGGCCTTAGGCCTATTATATATCGAAATATTTCCCTATCGTTACTTAAAATATATAACTATTTCTATATCGAGTAGTAATTCGAGCGGTTTTTAGGTTAAAGTTATAAAACCCTTCTATTTAACTAAAACGTTATAGCGCTTATTACGACTATATATATTTTTAGTAATAAGGATATCCTTTACTTTATATTTATTAAGGCTAGGCTTACTATCGTTAATCTATAGCTATAGCTTTAGCCTAATATTAGCTAGGGCTTAGCTAGGTAATATATCGTCTATTACGCGCTTTATTTAATCGATATAAAATATCGTATAGATATTATAAGGAGTATTTAATATAATATTTAGCGGGTTTAATATTATAGTTACTCGAAACTTTACTATAAGGTTATTTAGTTTTTAATATAAGCGGTTTATCTTTATATTCTTTATATCTAGCTATATATAATTACCTACCTAAAAACGCTCGGCTAGGCGCTAGGATATATTAGTTATATCTTATTACTTTTATTAATATTAAGCGATAGTAAACTATACGATCTTTATTCCTTCGCGAAGATATTATATAAATATTATAGCCCTACCCTTTAGCGTTATATATAATAAGGCGGGGTTAAGGGGGTATTATATAAGCTTAAGGTCGAACCTATATAATATTTTATTTAGGCTTAGACCGGTAATTAAGGAGTTACGGTTATTTAATATTAATTAATACGCTAGAAGGTATTCTATTTAGTTAAACTATAAAAAGGAAACTATTATATATAGTACCGCTTATACTTCTTAATTTATATATTTTATCTTACTATCCGTCTATAGATAGTAGGCCGTTAAGAGTAGCTATTTAATACCTATTAGTTTATAAAGCGTAGATTAGAAGTACCTAACTTAATTCGACCCTCGGTTAGAGATAAGGCTATTAAGGAACCTATAGAATTACTATTAATAGTACTTAAAACGTTCTATATATACCTTAGCGTTTATTAAAGATATAGCTTTTAATTAGATATACTTTAAGAGTCTATCTATAATAACTATAAGGTAATATAGGTTATCTAGACCTTCTATTAGGAGGTTAGTTATAAAGTCTATAGAGATTATATTCTAAAACCTATCCGTAATTAGGAGGGGGCGTAGGAGACCTTATCTATACTAGCGGTTAATATATATACCGTAGTAGTAGTAATTATATATAAATCTCGCTATATCTCTTAATATACCCTCCTAATAGAAATCGTATTATAGGAGCTTAAACGTTATATTTTTACTTAAGTAACCTATTATCGGTAAATTATATATATATTAGATTAAGACTATAATAAAGGGCTTCTATCTTAATACCTATAGGTAGCCGCGATATTATAGCGCGCTATATACTAAGAGGGTATAATCGGCTATTTACTCTTTTATTTCTACTTCTAGTAGGAATTTTCGCGTAGATACTTATATAGCCTAAAGCTTTACCGTATAGGACTTATTATTTTATAGCGCTATCTCTTATAGGGTTTAAAGGTATATATTACGGAATTAGCTAGGGCTTAAATAAGCTAATAAATTACCGGGGGTTTTATAGGGGCGCGGTAGGGCCGGAAGGGTAAGGATATTAAGCGCGCTAATAGATACCGGTATTATAACTACCTTTAAGCGGGGGTCTCTATCTTTATAGTCCTAATCGCGCTATAAAAGTATATTTAGGCGCGTAGCCTAAGTCCTAGGATAGTAGCGTAAATAGTAATTAAATAAAGCTAATATCTTAGCCTAGCGTGCTTATCTCTCCGATATTTCTTTTAGCGATATAAAATACTTTAAGGCCTTATAGTTAGTAAGAATTATAAATAGGTCTATAATACTTTATAGTTCTATAGATTAGGCTTAAAGGTAAGATATAACTATTAGTAGTTCTTTATTATAGATTATATAGTTTCGCTTTATAAGCTTTAATTTCTATAAATAGTATATAATAGGGTAGAGTATATTATCCTTATCCTTTTATAATAGGTAACCCCTAATTACCTCGCTAAAGCTATTTATTTCTATAATTATCTTCTATTTAAGGTCCTATTATACTAAAATAAGGTAAGATATAAATATAATCTTTAGGGAGTCGAATATACTTTAATAAGCTATAGTTTAATAGAAGGGTATACTCTTACCTATTAGGGCGATTAAGGGCGCTATTATATTAAAGAAATAAGGAATAAAGTCGTAATAGAAGTTTATAAACCCTAGGAAACTATAGACTCTTTTTATATATATAGGAGCCTCCTACTCCTAGATAGCCTAAACCTTAGCTAGGTTTAGTTATATTTCTCGACCGGTATAGATAATAAACTTAAGGTATTTAACCTCCTTTACGGTAAAATTATACTTCCGGATATCTAAGTTTAGGCCCGCTTAGTATAGCCTTTTTAGGATTATTTAAATTTTCGATTAATAGTCTTTATAGGAGCCGCTTAAATAGATAAGGATATTATTTAAGTATACTATTATAAAGTCGCTTAGGGAGTCGCTTAATATATTATTAATATAACGCTAGAAAGTCGCTAGCGCTCCGGCTAGGCTAAATAGGTAGATAAGGTACTTAAAGAGCCTAAAACGTATATAGAACGCTATAAGATATTCCTACCCTTTTACGATATAGAGCCTATAAAATACTATATAAATATTTAGTTTAATAAACTACTTAGCGCTAGCTAGGCTCTATAAAGTTTCTTTAATTAATAGTAATAGGTAATAATCTTATTTTATTACTTTATTTAAGGCCTAATAGTTAATATAGAATCTCTAACCCCCTTTTAGCTTTTTAATTAATAGGATTAATATTATAGCCGATAATAAGCTTACCTAAATTTACCCTTTATCTATTAAATCGGTTATCTACTTCTAAATTTCTAGGAGTTAGTCCTTTAGTATATTATATAACGGTCCCTAAGGAAGGTCCGGGTTAAAGCCGTCCGGGTTCTTTCGTAGGCGAATATAATAGTCGTTACTCCCCCGATATAATAATAAGGTATTAGCGCGCTCTTTATCGAAAAGGTTATTAAATTACTTTACCTTAGGAAGGAGGACCTTTTCGTTTTAAGGGGATTTAGGAGTTCCTAAGCGAAGGATATTAATTATATCGCGTAGACTTATTATTAGGAAGTAGTAACCTATATACGATTTAGTTTCGCGCTATATAAGCGCTATAAATATCGAGCTTAATACTATAACTATTAGGTATAATATCTACCGCCTTTTTATAGTATAGATAATAAGATCTTAGGCTAAATAGATAATTAGCTCTTTTTATTTTATATATAAGGAGATATTATATCTAGCTATCTATAAGACCTTAAGGATTAGGTCCCTTATTAATCTAAGGATTATATATATTATAATAGGTAATTCCTATCCGTTAATATCGGCTATAAATTAAATAATATTATTAATAAATAAGGTTACCTTAAACCTCTTTATCCTATTATATCGAATATTTACTATAATATATACCTTCCTATAAGTAAAGAGCTAAGTATATATAAGTTAGTAATATTATATAAAAGATTTACTTACTATAATATAATAGTTATAACCGCTATCCGCCTATATATCGATAAACCGAATAGAATTAATTAATATTAGGATAAGGAATAAGTCTATATTTATATTCCCGGTAATATCCTAAAAGTATATTATTAATTCCTCTTTAGTCTACTTATTATACCGCTTCGCCCCTAATATAAGACTTACTATAAGAGCGATATATTTCCCTAGCCGCCTATAGGCTCCTTTTATTCCGCTATATCTAACGACTTAATAGATAAATACTATACCCTTTTTATTATTAGGTAAAATTAATAGGAATATATTATATAATCCGGTATATTATAGCGAAAGTAGCTATTATTCTCTTAGCGCGCGTAAATAATACCTTAACTAACCTAAGTAGCCTTAAGGCGTATATCGCGGCTAGAGTTATTAATAGAATAGCCCCTCCTATATAGGGCCGGTATAAAGCTAGTCGCGTTAATACTAGATATTAAAGTATTTTCGTTCTAATATATTATAATACCTAGATAGGGCAATCTATAATAGAGTTTATTATTAAGCTAAAATAATTCGATATTAACTACGATTATATAAATATAGGTTATTACTATAAGGTAATTATTAAGCGGGATATCCCTTTTAATATAATAGTCTTAGAGCTTCGGAGCGAGGGTAGCGCGGAGCCTTATTACTTTAATCTTATCCGCTTAAGTAGCGCTACCTAAAAGTTATAATTTAACTTCGAAACGTATAAGGAAATCGGAGAAAGGCTTACCGGTAGCTTAAGATATATTATCTAACTCCGTTATAGCGACCTAACGGTAATAAGGGTCTATAAAAATAAAGTTAAGGTATTCTAAAAAGGTATTAGGGTTATATCTATATTAATCGCTATACTTAAAGAAGGGCGCGACCTTCGCCTAAACCGCGGGCGAGAGGTATTAGTAAAGGAAAACCTATTTATCCTAATCGTTACCGATAAATATCGTATTAGTAATTAGCTTATATAAGATTATAGCCCTTTAAGTAGCGAAAAGGTTCTTATTACCGTCGTAAGGGGCCCCTATTAGGAGTAGCTTATACTATCGCGCCTTAAGGGCTTAAATTATCTCGCGCTACGCTTATAGAATTTTAAGGAATTCGTTTATTATTAATACCTTTATTTTAACGTTTAGTTACCTAATAGTCTTACTACTCGAGAGTATAGGGTATAATTCGGGAGTATAAAGTTTATAAAATATAATAAATTAGCCTTAATATATCTATATATAAGCGTCTAATTAGGGATCTATAAACTTAAAGAGGGAGGTAATATAGCTCCGCCTCGCTACCGGTATAGCTACTTATAAGGCCTAATCGGTATGCTTATATAATCTATAATACCCTAGACCCAAGCGTAGCTCGAGTCTATAATAACTATATATAAACTATATTATTCGATTTAATCTATCTCTTATACTTAGCTAAACGATACTACTAGAGGTAGCCTAGCTAGTAGCGACTATATTATATCAGCTATAGGAGGTTAGCTAGCCGTTATATATCTATATAGATAAGAAGTATATTATCTTAGAGATTTTACTAAAGAAAAAGCGGCGATATCTAAGTAAACGCCTATAGGAGGACTAATAGGGTTATTCCGATAAGCTAGTATAGAATAGCGGGTAGGCGTCTTTATAGCCGGTCGGTTAGCGGCGTATTTATTACTATAGCCGCTATTAATTTAACGAGCTAGTAGTAGTCGATACCGTTCGTATATATTAACTAGGTTATCGGCTAGTATCGAGGCAATATTATAATAACTTAATAGATATATATCTTATTTAGCAGTTAAGAGTAATTTCTATTGCTTCGCTACCTATAGGTTATTAATACTATTACCCCTTTAATTATTACTTATTAGTCGCTTCGGTAGTTACGAGACTAATACCCTATCTTACTATTTACTAGTATCTAGCTAATATTTAAGGTATATGTCGTTATCCTATATACTATCTAAAAGTAGACTCTCCGCACTAGTAGGTATAAGACTAAATGCCCTCGGAACTAATAAGGAAATATTAGAATCGGGTTATCTTCTAAACTAATTAGAGCTAAGCTATAAAAGGTCTTATAATTACGTAGAGACGCTAATTCTAACCCGGGTTAGCGTTATTTATATAGTAGTATTATTAGTAGCGTCTATATTAGGATCTAATATTATTACTAAGCAGATTAAGTCGCCTATTAGTATCCTAGAGTCCTTACTAGCCTTTATATTATCCGCGATCTATTTTAGGCAATAGGGAGGATTTAAATAATATTCTATTAATCCTATATCTTAGGTAGTATAACTTAATATAAATACCTTAATTTTAAATAAAACCTTAGATTATCTTTAAGTTAACCGCTATAAGCTAAGTAATAGGATTTAGTAAAATTCCGGTATATTCGTCGATTTCTTTACTATCTATATTAGAAGTATAGCGTCTCTATATAGGTTAAGAGGGGAACTACGTAATATCGGGCTAATTTATATAGTCTAGATTAAGTATTCCTAAGTCTTCTTCGTCTTTAGGATATTAACAGTAACTTTATAATTCTAGCGGAAATACTTCCTACTATATATTATATATTGTAATAGACTGGCCTTAATGCGTCTGCATATAAGCGTCTAACTAGGGATCTATAAACTTAAGGAGGGAGGTAGTGTGGCTCCGCCTCGCTACCGGTGCGGCTACTTGTAGGGCCTAGTCGGCGTGCTTACGTGATCCGTAATGCCCTAGACCCGAGCGTAGCTCGAGTC
>APKU01000168.1:0-92540 GCA_000472125.2 Hirsutella thompsonii MTCC6686
AGGCGTGGTCGGCGGCGGCGTGCGCGGCGCTCAGTTCCTCGTGCTGCGCGGCGCGCGCCTTGAGCTGCCGCGAGAGCTTGCGCAGCGCCGACTCGGCCTCGCGCACGCGCAGGTCGCGGGCTTGCTGCAGCGTCGACAGGGACTCGCGGACGCGCGCGACGGCCTGCTTGTCCGGCTGCGTGTTGAAGTTGTCGACGGTGTGGTGGATGAGCTGTGTCCCAAGGAGAAGCGGCCAGACGGCCCCGGCTCGTTAGTCATTGGTCAAAAAAGGCATACGGATGGTATCGCTGTTTGTTTTGCCCTTCCTTCCTTTTCTGTTTGTACCGTGCAAAGGAGGATGAGGTTTGGGGGGGGGGGGGGGGGGCTTACAGTTGCTGGATCTTCAGAGAGTAACATGATGTCGGTTTGGTGCCGGCGACCGGCTTCTTGCGAGCGGCGCTATTGGGGATTTTTTTGTTCGTTGAAAGTCCGGTCGTGACGTGTGTTTGCGGGCGTAGGGGGCTCGATTATCGGAGATTGCTCGTATTCTTCGTCGTCGTCGTCGTCGTCGTCGTCTTCATTTGAAATGTGTTCCGCGTGAAAAGCATTTGATCCCCAGCAAAAAGGCCAGACAAAGTCATGGTAAGACGCGCGACTTGCAATCCCGGTTCAGCTTGGGTGGACCCACTCTCGCCATCCCATCCTCCATGTTTCGTCGTCGGGACGACAATCGTTTATCAGCCGGCGACCCACGTGCATGGCTTGAGGTACGTACCCTTTTCCTGGGCGGGCTCTCTTCCTGTCGAAACCCCCACATCTGCACCCTGAAAGGCGGCTACAATCAGTTGACTAAGCCGACGTAGTCCCTCAAGATCACTCAACCCACTGGCGTCGCGGCCTCCCCCCCCCCATCCGTCGCCGCCACGACGGCCATCAGACCCACACCCAAGCAGCGAGGCACCATTCAAGTTGACGCCACAGCCCAGCTTCAACCCCCGTCATTAAGCAGTAGCAAACGCCGACTTCTCGAAAACGAAACCACACAAACCTCTGTCCCGTATTCAGAGACCTGTTCCTGATCATTTATCTTGACTCTATTCTCTCAACATATCGTCTCGCTCCACAATATCTAGTTTCATACACTCGCCGATCCAAGTCTTCAATCTATCCGCGGCCTCGACGATCGTCGCATCCCGCCTGCCTGCCTCTCTCTCGACCACTCTCTGGCGCTCCGCCTTTCCTCCCACAACAAGACCGCAGCCATGGTCGCAGAACTCCCTTGTAAGTGAAGCCTGAACATAGTCCTCCTTCGTCGTCATCAACGAGAAAAAGAAACGCATACTGACTGACTTGTTACTCGGTAGATGCCCTCGATGCAGAGACGTAAGCTCCTCGCTTGTCCACTTTGCCGCAAGAAACCTTCCGTCTAATACATGTCCTACCAAATCAAACAGGCCGTTGAATCCTTCAGAGCTGAACGTTCTGCGGGCGCAGTACGAAAAGGAGGGTGAAATGGTCGGTGTCCAGACAAAATTCAACTACGCCTGGGTAAGCAAGCCCCCCTTCCCCGTTACTGTTGGTAACATTGCCCTCTCTCTCCCGTCTCTCTCTCTTCTCGTTCGAGTTATTTGAATCAGCTTCTAACATACACGCGCTCCCTCACAGGGCCTCGTCAAATCCAACTCGCGGACCGATCAGCAGCTCGGCGTTCGCCTCCTGTCCGACATCTTCCGCCTCTCTCCCGAGCGCCGCCGCGAATGTCTCTACTATCTTGCCCTCGGCAACTACAAGCTCGGCAACTACGGCGAGGCCCGCCGTTACAACGATCTCCTGCTCGACAGGGAGCCCGCCAATCTCCAGGCCTCGGACCTGCGCCAGCTCATCGACAATAAGGTTGCCAGGGAGGGCCTCGTCGGCGTTGCCATCCTCAGCAGCGTTGGCATCGCTGCAGGCGTCGTGGGCGCCTTCCTCTTCCGAAACGCGCGAAGGAGGTGAACTAGCCCTTGCCACTCATGGACAACGTGGGGTTAGGTAGTCAATGAAATGGGTGTACCAGTTTGCCATGTCTCGTCGGCTGCATCTGCGATGCAACCTCGGAACTTGGATAAGCGTATGGACTTTCCGGACAGGCCAGCATCTTCAGTCGCTTTGAGCGGCGCCGACGCCCATGTGGTTGCCCTCACTACTCATTGTATTTATATTGAGAACCAGCTCAGCTGATGTTGATGAAGCATGCGTACATGTTGTCTAGTACAAGCCCACCAGCCTGCTTTTTCTCGTAAATCTCCGAATAGCTTGTAAGTCAGTAAATTCGTCATAACGATAGTACGCCGGGCACACATCCGACTCAGCAGTTGAGAAGTTGAGCACAAGAGCAATGCATTGGCCTAGACTCCTAGGGACAAAAGAGATGGTAAAACTCAAGACTAATTAAGAAAAGACGGTCGGGCTAGACGACAAATTCGCGAGTCGAGACGTCCAAACATCCAGTCCCAACCACGCATGGCTAAAATACAACAGTTGCTGTTCAGACCCCCGCCAGCAAACCATTCATCTGCTCCTGTCTATTTCAAATCCATAGCCAGTGCTTCATCTAGACCTATAATGAGGACCTCGTCTGGCGTGTTGTGGAGGAGGCAAACCCGTAGGCCACGCTGGTCGGCCCAGGGAAGACGGGAGATGTTGCGCGTATTAGGCGCACCCATTGGACAAGCCATGGCTCCAGATAGACCCCAACGTCAAGACAGCGAGCCGCAACGACATCCTCATCTGTCTCAGCCTTCCAAAGAGCGGTGACATGACAAAACTCTTGCCCTGTTCACTTACACGACTCGACCATATTCCAGACGCCCAGTGCAATCGCCAAGTCTCCCTGCACCTTTCTCCATTCGAGTCGTAGCCAGCGCATTTCCCCATCGCAAGGCTGTTCTCCCTCGATCGGCTCTGCCTGTCCATCTTGAAGGACCAACTTTTGTTTCGGGGCGATTGGGTGAGGAGTAGTGCTTATTTATTAAAATGAAAATGTGACGAGAAGGCGCGAGAAGAAATGAGAAGAAAGAAAATGAAAGGCGTTGAGCTGCAATTGTAGGGACGTCACAGAAGCGTAGACGTTGATCGTTGAATGGCGGGGTTTGCGAGGGGGAAAGCCGGGTCACGTAGAGGAGCGCTAGCGCAGCGAAAAGCCCTTCCGCTTGCCTTCCTTCTCCAACGGCCGGCCACTCTCGATGCGCGCTTTCTTGTCCTCGAGCTCTATGCGCTGGCGCTCGAGCTGCTCTTTCATTTCTCGGTGTCGGGCGTACAGCTCTTCCTCGGATTGCTTGAGCTTGCTCTCCTTTTCCGCAACCTTTTGTTGGAAGACCATCTTCATCTCGGCTTCCATCTTGGCGAGTTTCTGCTCGTGCAGGGCACGTTCTTCCTCTTGCTTGACTGCTGGGTTCACTTCTTTGAAGACGCTGGGGTCTTGCGAGACGCCCATGGCAATGAGTTTGTCGGTGCGGTAGTTCTCGTACAGGAGGTTGTTGGTGTGCTCCTTGAGCTCCTCCATATGAGTGCGGATAAGCATCTGGCGGAGCTTAACAAAGTCGCAGTGCTCTTCGTTGTCGACCTCGATGGTACCCCAAGGATACTCGCGCCCACGGACCTGACGGCCATCGGCCGTCTTGATCTCATTGGTCGCACCGACGACGGCAAAAGGAACCTTCGACATGATCTCGGCGTTCTCGGCAATCGTCTCCTCGTCATCCAACTCATACCGAGGGCCCTCGAAGATTTGAATGCCGTGATACTTAATGTCTGACAAAATCTGACGAAGCAAGTCAGCAGTGCCACTTTATTACCTTGATTTGACGGCAAAACTTACTCTGGCCTTGAAGTTTGTGATTTCCTCGTCTGTAAGTGTATCAGACTTAGCAATGACGGGGATAAGGTTGACCTTGGTATGGAGGCGTCGCATAACCTCGATGTCGAGAGGCTTCAAGGAATGGCCGGTGGGCTGGATGAAAAAGACGCAGGCATGAATCCTGTTGTCAACAATGTTCATGCGGTTCACCTTGTTCTCGGCATCCAGATAGGCATCGAAGCGCTGCTCAATATTGTCGACAATGGGGCGCCAGGACTCATCGTTGTTAACGAAGTCACCGAAACCAGGGGTGTCTACCACGGTCAGACGAAGGCGTACACCAGCCTCTTCGATATCGGCACTGATTGACTGGATAGTCACAGTCTTGGGAATGATGTCGAGGCTCGGGCCCTTGCGCTCCTTGGGGGGATATAGGGAAGTGTTAAAGAGAGTGTTGACTAGCGTCGACTTGCCGAGGCCAGATTCGCCTGGAAAGACATGAGTGTGATGTTATTTGGTCCAAGAACGAATGCACCTTACCGACAACCATGACATTGAAGTTGAATCCCTTCCTAACGCTTTTGCGATGCCACTGATTAGGCAGGTTGGCGAAACCGACATAGCCAGTCAACTTCCTCCGTACGATGTTCCGACTGTCCGGAGTAGAAGCGGCCGAGACTGGTGCTGAATCACCAATTAGCGTTGGTGGCCACATGAAAAGGGGACTTATCGAGTTTGTCTCACCAGGTGGCGGCGAAGGCGCCGTCGGGGCAGTAGGAGAGTCAGCTCCGTTGGCAGCTACAAATACTTATGGTCAGCGAACAAGCTTGTCCTGGCGGGAATAAGTCATGTTAGGCAAGCAATCGAGGAGGGCATCGCTGACAGGCCAAATCCTTGACTTGGCCGTGTTCAGCAAGCTTTGCAAGGCACATTGTCGGATTGGGCGAATTCAACTTGACAGAGTCCTTGACGAAACCAGGGTAAAGCTCCTCGAACGACATGGGGCTCCACGGACCCAGCTTTGGAGGATCTTCGACCTCGAGCATGCTGCGGTAATGTCGGGTTGTCTGTGTTGAGGTAGCGACAGACGGTGCTAGTGATGGTTGACTGGCGTTATCCGGTGCTACGCCCAGGCTGCTGTGTCTCTTGGACGGCAGTTGCGATTCTGACTGATGGATCGGTTTATTGTTGTAATTGTCCGGCGATGACATGGCGATGCGTTTTGAGCTAGGATCGAAGGCTTGCGACTCGTACAGAGCGGCCGTCACGACACTGGGTTGGCCAAATCTGGAAAAGGGGTGGTTGATGCTTCTCGGCAAGACGTATGATCCGAGACCAAAAACGAGAAAGGTTGTGACAATCCAAGACAAGTGTAGATGGCAAAGAAGCGATGTCGTCGTGAAATCGAGTCGCGATACGATGAGTGTGCGCTCGAGGTGGACGACCGAAATTTGTAGGGGGGTACTCGTCGGTGTGCCACGGCAGGGACGCTGGTCCTCGAATCCGTGCCCGATATCCTCTTGCCTCACTGCCTGCTTGTGGCTTGCGCCAACGACAAGAAAGGGGCTTCTTACCCATATTGATGTAAAAAAGAGCGGTCGAACGGTCCTTAAATGAATGGGGATGGAAAGAGCGGGATCTATGTCAGGTCAGTCGCGACGTCGATGGAAAGCTGTTGAGCTCGGCTGCAAACGACAGAGAGCGAGGACAGGGCGGACAGAAAGAATGCAAATCAGACGCTGCTCTGGTCCGCCTCGTTGAGAAGGCGAAGCCAAAAAAAGGGTCGGCCGCGATGGGTGGAAATTATGGGGGACAGAGGCGAGGGTGATGAGGCAGGGCTGGGGCAAGACAGTGCAAGAAGGAAGGGCAGGCTCGGGGAAAACGTACCAAAGGGATGACCCAGGAGAACCCGACGACGAAAGAACAAGGACGCGTGTCAAAAGGTTTGAGGTGAGGAGAGGAGGAAAGGCGCACGAGCTGGACAAGTGGCCGTGATTGTCGACGGGCAGGCCAAGAGCGGTTCGCTGTGCGGTCGACGGGGGCAGGAAGTAGCAAATGATGAAAGGGAAGACGAAGTTGAGGTCGAGTCAAGATTGGGGTCGAGGAAGGAGAAAATTGGGGGGAGGGGAAGGGGGGGGCGTGTGCGTGTTCGTGCTTGGGTGTGGTGAGCAACGGGTCATGGGGAGATGGACGGGAATTTCTTTGGACAGGCGTGCGGTACGGTACGGTACGGTACGGTACGGTGCTGCGCTGAGCTGGCTGGTCAGTGGCCGCAGCGCAACCGCAGGCCTCGCCCGGCAGAGGCAGCCGCTCCTTGGAAGGCCAGCCGAGTAAATTGGAGAGTCTTCTCTCCATGCGAGCCCAGATTGGTAATTACCTGCAGTACCGTACAGTGCAGAAATGGCATTCCGCCGCGGCAGCCAGCCATTCGACCGCTGCTCGCTGCACTGTGCCGCAAGGTATTCCGTACCGTGGCCGCTGTGGTCCTGACGAGGAAGGCAGACCTGGCTGGATGTTACAGTGTACCGGGGCTAATGTACAGATGTGCCTGTCCAAACCCCATCCCCAAGTTTCGACCTGGGGAGCCCGCTCTGGACAGGACAGTGCTGATGGAAACTGTTCCAAGCTGGTACCTGCTGATTATTAGGACCCTTTCCCAAGGACGAGGCTGTTCCAGACGACGGACCGTGTCGCCGCGCCTTTTGGAAGATGATACGGTATCGTGTCTACCAGAGACTCGAGAAAGCGAGATACTGCACTGTACAATGCGCGCCCACGTCCAATCATACGAACACGAACGGATGTGCATGTACCGTCGCACACTGGCAGCACTGGATGCACTCGCTCTGCTGGCATTGGGCTTGGCCGAGCCAGCGGCAAAAGGGGTTCGTGTAACACTAAGCCACAACGGGGCTAGCGTATCATAGTGGCCGGCGCTCTGGAGAAGGACCAGCCAGGGCTCCAGGGGGACTGGGGTCATGGTCGCTGATTGGCCGTGGCGCGCTTGCGGCTCCCGTGATAGCTGCCAAAACGCAAGGACCCTGCACGGCGCATTTGCGGCTAGTGACACTGGACAGCGAGCGAGCCCGTGCCCCAACGCAGCGGAGGATTGGTGCTAGGAGATGAGGGCTCAAGACGTTAGAATATGTATTATTCGTAGCATGGGACACAGTAGGGCCGTCACGAGAAATGCTACAGAAGATTCTGTGGCATCGTCGTCAAATCCATTGATGACCTTGCAAAAGTTGGCCATGTTCCGCCGCGACAATTTGGCATAGGATCTCGAGCGTTGGAATGGTTCCTGGGCTTGAAACGCGTGCATGGCCAATCACGCCGCAAGCCACTCCCTACTAATATCGCTCCTAGCTCCCGCCTCCCACGAGCCGGTATTAGCAGCGTCTTTGTCCCTCGCCCACGACCAAGTCGGACGTGGCGTCGAGTTCGCTCCCTCAACGATTCGTTCTGATGTGTGGCTTGTCTCCATTGCAATCTGCCGCATTCGAGGCTTCGTGAGGTATCATGGGATGATGTCGTCCACGTCAAGGGTTTTCCTTGGTTCGCTTCACTGCGCGAGCTGCCATATGGAGCACGCAAAGAACGGAAGGGCTGGTGGTTCCTCTTGCCTGCACCGCACCTTCTGTCTTTCTCAATGTGTACTTCGTACTCGCCGCGGCCGCATAATGGAAGCTGCGGCCTACTCCCTGCCCATCGGCACCTCGCCTGTCGTGTGCGCCTTCTCTATGGCCCCTTTATTAAGATACACACATACGGTGCGTAAGAGCTAGACGACACTGTGACGTCAAGTATCCTCCATGATGTAACCGCGCTGTCTCGGCCCATCTCGTCATGGCCTGAATTTCCCTCCCGTCCACTTTGGCACATTATTTCACCTCCTTCCCCTCGGGCTCACCTCTTGGCTTCTCTTGCTGTCACCATACCGCGAGTTTCAGGCTCCCGCTTGCTGTCTCGACTTTTCGACTGATTACGATTCCCGATCTAGGGTTCACTCACACTGGGCCGCGACGTTCTAAGGCGGAAGCTACACTCCCCGCATTCGCGGCCGAAGTAACCTGCTCTCATCCGAGAAATGGGTCATGCTTTGCCCCTCGACACTTCCGTGACCAACCTTCAATCCGATCTGTGGTGCGCAAAGCACAGTCTGGCTGGTAGCGCGTGAAGGTCCTGTTGCCTCGCCCCGTTTCGCCGTGCCCCCTTTTCAAATTTCGTGCGGCCTACTGTACTGTACGGTACTTCATACAGCGAATCCTGTCCTCCCTCCTGCGCCGTTACAAATTTTCACCTGCTTGCTTTTGGCCAAGTGCTACGAGGACATGGGAGGGTGCCACGAAGTGCCCAGTGCCCCGGGCTTCCTTTTTTCTTCGTTTTGTTTCACGCCGCCTTCATCTCATCGTGGTGGCCGGTATGAAGCGAACGGGCGTTCCATTACTCTCTTTCTGCACCTTGTCTTTTCCCTTTTGCGACCGCTGCCCAAACTTTGTGGTGTACTTTGGCAATGTGCAAATAAATCATTTTGGTTTGCATGCCTTGTTAAGAATCGCGTTTGCTGACTCTGGCGTTAAGTACTGTGCGTTACTGCCTATTCGTACCGAACACCGAGGTGAAGACGACAGTATCATGGTCAGCCCCACGCGTCGATCTCCGAGACATTTTAAGATGACGCTCCGACCACTGGAAAGGGCCTTCCATCTCCACGTTGGCTGCAGCTCAAGATGCACTAGTCGCTCGTGCTGATTCTCCAGATTCACCAAGCTGTCGCTGAATACGTACGCACTGTAGTTCGAAGAATCACTCTCTTCGCCAACACAACGCCCGAGACGCTTGGTTTACCTAGTCGCCGGCTCGCTCGCTTGGGAAGCCGGGATGGACGCCTGTTGGGATCATATTCAAAGTGTTCTGTGCGCTTGGCAGGGTCGCGCACATACTGTACATTGTCGCAAGTTTTGGCGCTTCATCCGCATGATTGAGATCATGGCTGGCCACCCATTGGTTCTTGGCTTAGTCCTCGCTTCGTCTTGCAGACTTGTCTTGACGACCCTGTCGTTCGACATATCGTCCCCCTCTTGGCTTGCTGGGCTTGGCTTGACTGGCAGTATTGGCTCGGCCAGACCACGCACAGAAACGATCTCTGAATGCGCAGCAGAGTTATCACTGCAGCCCATTTGCCATAGCGGTCGTGCTGCTACGAATTTTCAATGTCTGTCCACTGACGTCCGGACACGAAATTGGTGATCTCGTGGCCTCATGCCATGAAAAGCCACCAGCGTTGTCAATGTTGCTGCCCCCCCTGGACATGCGTGGCTGGATTCGTGAGAGAGGCGCGCCTTTTCCCGCCAATTCTGCAGTGCAACGCAGATTTGCTGCAACTGCCCGGATTACCATGCCAATCTGGCCACAGTTCATCCCCCTGCCGCCGCTGGAGGGTGCCATACGGACATAGCAGCGGGATATACCTATTCTGGGCAATATCCGTGGCCTGTCACCCCAAGGAGAGGTGTCCTCATACCGGCAGTATGAGTAATTACTACATTTCTGCCTTGGACCGCCGCTCGAGCTGCGATAGGACGGCATGCGTTCATGCTTGATGACAACCATATGAGACGCGATCTCCACGGGTGACAACAGGCGCGTCAGTACTTCGTGCGGAGCGCGCCTTTACATAAATTCAGTCCGAAGCCCAGCTTGTGGAGTTTTTGTTTCCTTCGTAAGTTTCATCATCTGGCCGACCAAATCTTTGCAGTTCTCTGCGGCCAGTTTCTACGCGTTGGCGGTTTGTCCTCCTCCTCCAATAGAGTTCATCCGATGCTATGCACTGCGTGAGATCCGCCATTCCCGTCTCCAGATCGGACGAGTAGCAAAAGACCTGGCAAATCTGCACCTTTGACTAAACGCGCCTCGGCCCGACCACGAACACATGCCATATTGCCCCAAGCGTCCGGTTCGAAGCCAGAGTGTCACTTCTCGATCCTTATGGTTGCGGCGAGTCGGGCTGGGCCATGCCATTAATCAAGATGGGGAACAAGCAAAATCAAGTTGCTTAGATCCAGGTGGTGCGCGGCTGACCTTGCTGCTATCATATACCTCAAGCAATCATTCGCGCCGTGTTGTTCTATTTCTGACAAACTCCCGCTGATAGCCTCCCTCTTATATGGGATCTGGTATACTATACAGTGAACATTGAATGAGATAAGCGTGCGTCCATATGGGTCTTCTCACCGCGGTAGCGGGAAGACTCTATCTTGCTGGCTTGCAAAGAACTTCTTGGACTCGGCGCATCTCTCGCTCTTACAGCCTGGGCAGCGAAGCCCCATTTGAGGCGAGCAAGCCTGCCCCACTTGCAAGTGCGTTCGAGCAATGTCGGCTAGAGCGTCGATGAAGACGGGGCTGCCGTTAAGACTCTCTGCGCGCTTAACCGTATCCGTGTGACCGCACTCGCCGATGACCTCTTGGTCAAGCTCATACAATGTCTCAATATGATCGGAGGTGAAGGCGATGGGGATGAGCACAAGGTCTGTTTGTCCCTTTGAGATGTACTGCTCAACTGTGTCCGAGGTCTGGGGACCAAGCCACGCAGATGGTCCGACCTGAGATTGCCAACAGAGACGATACGGGTTGGAGAACTTTAGACGCTGCATGACACCGTAGACGGTTGCTGCAACCTCGGCCGGGTATGGGTCGCCTGTGGAACCAGTCAACTGGCAAGAATGGGAGCGCAAGGCGTTCTAGATCTAACGTACCTCTGTTGACAACAGACATGGGCAAGCTGTGAGCTGAGAACAAGAGAACGACGTCCTTGCGTCGTTCCTCGGGATACTCGGCAAGCTTGGCCTCGATGTTCTGCGCAAAGGCTTCAATGAGGCCATGATGAGACGGCCATCGATCAATGACGCTCCAGCTGATGGTGCCAGCTGCTCCGTCAGAGGGAGCCTTGCCTTCCAGGCGCTGGCGCCATTTCCACAGCTCGTTCAGGCTGCTCCCTGTCGTCGAACATGAGTACTGCGGGTATTGCGTGAAGGCAACGGCTCTGCCACCTCGGCCGTTGCCGAAGCCATCTTCAAGAAGTTTGGTGTACATCTCCTCAGTCAAGGGATCGGCGTATCGAAAGGCAACGTAGGGCTTGTGCGGTGCCGTCTCGGGAGAGATCTTATCCAGGATCTTGCACATCTCGGCGTTCTGATACTCGGACCACTTGCGGATCGGAGACCCTCCGCCAATGGCATCGTACTGCTTCTGGATCTTGGGCGTTCGTCGCTTGGATATGATGGGACCTATGTAGGACTGGAGACGACCAAGCGGAATCAAGTCGCCGTCGGCCTACAAGCTACATTAATGAGGGCTCCCGATAATTTGAGGGCATGAACTAGGAGAACGTACAAAGAGACGGCTAAGGAAATCGCCGACTTCGGCAGTAGTCGAGGGCCCTCCCATGTTGAGGAAGACCATGGCCGTAGGCCCTTTGGAGCTCGTCGCATCTTGGGTTACCGGCGGCGCCGGGATGGCAAAGTGTCTCTTTTGATTGTCGAGCCGAGGCAGGTTTAATCGCGAGCACGCCGTTCTCGAGACGCCTCGAGCGAGCGCATGGCTGGGAACTCGTAATGCCATGATGAAGAAAAAAGCTGCAACGGCTGGTCTAACACAAAAATTTGTGCTCGAAAGATTTAGCAGCCTTTACCTCTGTTCCTATTCATGCTCCTTTCAGGATGGGCCACCAACGCCGCGATTTCGAAGACATAGCTCGGGTATGCCCATCATGATGCAATGCCGGCTTGGCATCCGCTTACTGTTAGGGCGCTACTTACCTCTCCCGGTAGTAGCCAGTCACGATCGCCACGCTGTCCCCATTTCTAGGTAGCTCTCTAATCTTGGCAGCTCCGGCCAATCATGCTTTGCGCATTTAAAGGTGGTAATTGATCACATGATCTCGCGCCAGAAAGCGTGGCAGCCTGCTCAGCCGTCGCGTTTACAGCATATGAATTGACGGCAGCCGCGATCACTCAACGCGCAACACCATGTGATTGAAAAAATTATTGCAAAGTCCCATTCTGTGCACGCAACATGGCGGACGGTAATCAGGACTGGCGGAAGGATGAAGACGATGAGGCGGAGCAAGACATTGATGAAACCGTGAGAGCTACATACTCATCTCGCCCGGGCTCTAAGCTGACGCCTGTTCCAGAGCTACAAGGCGCAAAAGGATGCCATCATCTTGGCCATCGAAGTGAGTGAGTCGATGCTGCAGCAGCCTCCGCCTTCCGATTCCAAGAAAGCAGACCGGGACAGTCCTGTGCAAGCGGCATTAAAATGTGCATATCACCTGATGGAGCAGCGCATCATATCCAACCCCAAAGACATGATGGGAATCCTTCTCTTTGGCACAGAAAAGTCCAAGTTTCAGACCGATGGAAACACAAGGGGAGGCTTAGGATATCCAAACTGCTACCTATTCACGGATCTGGACGTGCCCAGCGCAGAGGACGTCAAGGCCCTCAAGACCCTCGTTGAGGATGGCGAGGACGAGGACGAGGTCCTTCTTGCTTCCAAGGAGGCCACATCCATGTCCAACGTTCTTTTTTGCGCCAACCAGATATTCACGACAAAGGCCGCAAACTTCGGCAGCAGACGGCTTTTCATCATAACCGACAATGACGACCCGCACTCGTCTGACCGATCTGCGGCTTCCGCTGCTGCAGTGCGCGCCAAGGACTTATATGATCTGGGCGTCACCATTGACTTGTTCCCAATTGCCCGCGGAGACACAAAATTTGATGTGTCCAAATTTTACGATGTCAGACACTTGCCCTTTCAGTACGAGTCTTTACTGACAATCTATAGGACATTGTGTATGGAGATTCTCTGGCAGATGCAAATGAGGCGGCAGCCCCGGTCTCCAAGTCGGCGGACGGCCTGACCCTCCTCAATTCTCTGATATCCAATATAAACTCCAAGCAGACGCCCAAGAGGGCCATTTTCTCAGCTGTTCCATTCGAGATTGCGCCGGGCCTGCGCATCTCCGTCAAGGGTTACATATTATTGCATCGTCAGGCACCGTCAAGAACGTGCTACATCTGGGTGGATGGCGAGAAGCCCCAGATTGCGTCAGGCGAAACCACCAGAATTGCAGAGGACAGCACGAGGACGGTGGAGAAGAGTGAGATCAAAAAGGCCTTTAAGTTCGGCGGCGAATATGTCTACTTTACGCCTGAGGAAACCAAGACTCTCCGCAATTTCGGCTCGCCCATTATCCGCATCATTGGCTTCAAGTCCCGGAAACTGCTCCCGGTATGGGCGAGCTTGAATAAGTCGACTTTCATTTTCCCTAACGAGGAGGATTACGTCGGCTCGACGCGCGTCTTCGCTGCATTGTGGCGAAAGCTGCTCAAGGATGACAAAATTGGCATCGCCTGGTGCATCGTGCGAGCGAATGCTCAACCAATTCTCGCCGCCATCATTCCGTCAAAGGATCGATCGAGTGAAGGGTCCGGCACACCGTATCTGCCTTCTGGTCTGTGGATTTACCCGCTCCCCTTTGCAGACGACTTGCGACAGTCTAATCCGCCGCCGGACCCTTGTCAAAGTTCTGACGAGCTCAAGACTCGTATGAGAATCATTGTGCAGCAACTCCAGCTGCCAAAAGCCATGTATAACCCTCTGAAATACCCAAACCCATCATTGCAGTGGCACTACACGATACTGAAAGCCCTGGCTCTTGAGGAGGAAGTCCCGGAAAGCGCAGCTGATGCTACGGAGCCAAAGTACAAGGCCATCAGCAAACGGGCGGGAGGTTATTTGGAAGAATGGAGCGAGAGGCTGGAAGAGGAAGCAGGCGTCGTTACCAGTGCACAAACATTCAAGCGCGAGGCAGAGGACGATGACTTGGATCGTCCTAGCAAGCAGAGAAAGTCGGATCCAGGCGCCGTATCGGGGTCGAGCCTGTCGGCGGCGCAGCTCAAGGCGGCTGTGGCGAGCGGCGGAATTACCAAGATGACGGTCGCGCAACTCAAAGATGTGGCGGCGACCCGGGGGCTAAATACGAGCGGCCGGAAGATGGAGTTGGTGGAGAGGATCGAACAGTGGGTAGAAGCAAACGCATAGGTCGCGCTCTCGCAGCTGCGGCAACGGAGTTGTCAGTGTACATATGTATGTTGAAAGCTGCAGCAAAACTGTTGTAGGTGAGCAGCTGGCAACATCTGGCGACAGAAAACTGCGGCTAGGCGTAAAAGGGGCGTTGAGGACTCGAGCCTGGAAAGCTTGATCTCTTTCTCACACTTTCTTCAATCCTGTTGCTATTTCTTTCACGCTCATGAACTTGGCATATCCTCGCGAAGTCCCGCGCTGCGCAGTCTGGTTCCAATTCAGTCTTCGATGAAGTGAAGCGTCAGGGAAGTCATCTTGCAGGACGTTGCATGACCTTTCAAATTCATCGCCAATATGACTACAGAGGAGTTCAAGTTGAAGCAGGCGTCGCCCAAAAAGTTGGCGGAGAGTGACTTGCCATTGGAGTCGTTGGCTGCTGGACCCACGCCCCGCGCGCTTACTTATGCCACACCCGAAAGGCGGAAGCGCCCCCTCTCAGAGGTAGGCGCAGATTCTACAGCCAAAAGTACTGCCCGCCTTGTAGTAGGCGCGTTGGTGTCGCCCGCGCCTTCGGAGCCTCTCCTTCTCTTCTCACAGTCATCATCATCGCCACCACGGTCACGGTCTCGTTCAGAACCACGAACGCAGCCGCCTTGCACGACGCCATCGACACCGGTTGTCAGCGGCCCTGCTACGCCCAGTCGCAGCGCGTTGCCTCAGCACGAGCCCGCCTCGGCGCGTTACCTGGGAAGGCTGCTGCGAATCGTCCAATGTCCGAGCCCGGCTCCCGATCCCGACATGGCCGACTTTCTTGCCAGCTTCAACTTTGGGGCTGAGGATGTCGCGCCGAGCAAGACGTCGTCGTGCGCGTCAATTGAGGAGTTCCAGCTTCGCCTTCACGACGTCCTCTCTGACAAGGCTACGCCCACGCGCGCGCAACATGTCGCTACCACGCTCGACCTCGACGCCAACGCCCAGCTGTACCTCAGTTTGTCGCCTTCGGAGAACGACTTTCTCGAGGGCCTCGGAAACCTTGATCCTTCACTCGGCGGGATCGCATCTTCGGCAGCTGGCGCAGACAGTGAAGCTGCGGCAGACCAAACTGTCCGCGAGGTCCGCGTAGCCGATGCGCTCTCGAACCAGCCGCAAGACGATCCCGTGCTGCAGCGCGCCGTCGCCAATCACATCGCAAAGGCTGTGGGCTCGGCGGATGGTAGCGCCTGGGTTATGCGCGAGATGTCGCGCGGTTCACAAGGATGGAACTTTACGTACCTCTGCAGGGACTCGGTGCAGCAGTGGGAACGCCAGAACAAGGGCAAGGCCAAGGCCGTCATTGGCGAATATCTTCCCAAGGAACTGGATCCAATTCTAATGGGTATGTGATTCTACCGGCAAGCTTCGACTACCGTATCGCACACCGACTGACTTCTCATCTCAGGCCGCCCGGCTTTCGACTGCCGCGGAACAATCAAAATCTCCTTTGCGCGTGGCAGCCGCTCCATTCCAGTCAAGTACGACCATACACCGCTGCATAGGACTGTTGGCGAGGTCGCCGAGCTATTCAAGCCTCCGCCGCGACTGCCAGTGCCTCGCAATCCGGAGAAGCAAAAGAGCCCCAAGAAGCCCGGCTCCGCGCGCAAGAAGCGAGAGTCCACCAAGGCTGTCGACGAAAATGGCAAGCCAAGGAAACGCAAGAAGAGCAAGGCTGGCGCTCAATCGGACGCGCCAGGCCAAAGTCAAGAGCAGGAGCCTCTCTCGGAAATGGCACAAAATAGTCAAGGGTCTCTGCAAGTATCGGACTCCCTCACGACGGACAACCCTCCCGCCGGGTCAATTCCCATGGGTCCCGGTCCTCCTCAGACCTCTACCGGTGGTAGCTTTCCGCTCAATTTGGCCCCCGAAGAAGCACTGCGACGACGAGATGCTGCCATCAAGCTGCTCACGGATGCTGGAGTCGACCCCGACACACTGTCCACTGAGCAGTTCAACATCTTTGCGAATCAGTCTCCCGAGCTTCAGAAGGAGTCACTCAATATGCTCGTTAAGTACGGCGCTGAGAGGCTTCGCATCGTGCACCCGAGCAATAGAGATGGCTCGACATCGGCGACCCCAAGCGCTACCGCGACCCCGACGACGGCCGGTGACTCCGCTCCGTCTCAACCTACCACGACGACTACCGAACTGGTCCCTCAGGCTGCCATCAACGGAAACAAGACGCCAAAATCCGCCAAGGGCACTCGTCGTAAGGGGCCTAGTAAATCGCGCACAGCTTGCTTCCAGTGCAAGGGTCGCAAGGTCAAGGTACGTCTGCCATGATGGGTTGCTCAACACAGCCATGTCCATGTATAATCTTTGGTCGATCATCTAACGGATGTCACAGTGTCCGAAAGAAATGCCTACCTGCATCGAGTGCCAGACTGCCGGCCTGTCGTGTGAATATGCCCCGAAAAAGTCAAAGGCCAACAAGGCAAAGTCAGACGCCTTTGTGCCTGCTGATTTTGATGCCGAGGACGACTCACAGTTTGAGCAAGAAGCTGAACAAGCGCCGGTTCAGGAGCCCGTCGAGGAGCAGCCGCAGATGAACCTCGGGCTAGATCACTTGCCGCCAGAGGAGGAAGATGAAGCGGAAGCGGAAGAGTCGCCAGATGATCCGCAAGAGGGACAGTCGGAGGAGAACGGCGACGAGCCTGAAGTTGAAGATACAAACTATTCCTCGTATCCACAAATGCCCGTCGCTGACATGCTTGGTCCAACCTTGGATATGCAAACCGACTCCCACCAGCCCGTCCATCAGTCCCAAGCACCCTACTTCCGATCAGCGTCTGGCCTTGCGCTTCCTCAGCCCGAGGAGCCTCCAGTCGTGCAGATGCATCCGAGCAGCACCGGCTTGGTATTGCCCCAGAGTACGGTCCATTACCCATCCCATATTACTACAACGTCTGGCGACGCGTCCACGCTGCTGTCCAGGACGGACGAAGCGGCCCAAATCATGGCGGCCCAGCAGCAAGCCCAGCAACAAGCCCAACAGGCCCAGCAAGCACAGCAGGCCCAGCAATCTTCCAAGGCTCCCCGACGAAGTCTACCTGCAGCACCGCCGCAAAGGCAGGCTCACGAAGACTCGCCGATGCAGTCCACTGCCGTGTCTGGCTGGCCAAGCAATGTGCATCAGACTTCTCAGATCATGAACAACAACAACAACAACATGGCCGCAGCTGCGTCGCATTCGCGCACCGGAAGTGATGCCAGGCGGCAAGACCGCCGGACAGTGGATTCTCCTCAAATGCATGATGCGGTCACCCTGTCTCAAGCTGCACTCGAGCATCAACGGCAGGTTCATGCCGCGCCCATGATGATGCAGTCCTCTGCGCAATCCACAACATCCAGTCAACTCGACGACATACGCACAAAGTCACGACAGGGACAGCGGGCCCAGACCAAAACGCCTCGGGGGATGCAGACCGCACAAAGTGCGTACAAGGCGCCGGCCCCTGCGGAACCCACGATGAGCCAGAGCAACACGGGCAATCAGTACCGGCCTGACAACATGAATGTGAAAAATGCGCAAGCATTCGGTAATTATAATAACAGGTACTCGGATAATACCCTGCAAAACGCGTCGAATTCAGAGAGGATTGGCTACGAACCGTACTCATACCAAAGAAGCAGCCAGGGCGGGACGACCTACTCGAGCTACGATTACAGCCGCAGCAACCCGGCGGCGGCGGCGGCGGCGGCGACGACAATGGCGATGGAAGACGCATCGGTAACGGCCATGGCGTCCACGTATCCGTCGAGCAGCGGCATGAACATGCCCGACACACTGACCGCGGCGCGAGCGCGAAACGTGCCCAACAGGACGAGCTCGCCGTACCATGGCCAAAATTCTCGTCGAAGACCGGGACAGACACAACCGTCTACTGCCTCGCCCGAGTTTAACATGCGTACTGCACCTACGGCTCAGAATGCGAGAAGCGCGCATACTTCGTCAAATAACCACCTGCAACAGCAGCAGCAGCAGCAACAGCAGCAGCAACAGCAGCAGCAACAACAACAGCCGCAGCATCAGGCTCAGGTGCAGCAGCACCAAAGCCAGCACCAAGGGCAGCAACAACATCAGGGGCAACAACAGCAGCAGGGTCAGAGCTGGTACGGCTTCAACGAGGCCGGCAACGGCTCGTACCAATTCGGCCTGCAGAGGTCCAATTATAGCTGGAAGATGCCCGACGAGCCCTGGGGAGGCGTTTCGTAGTTGTTGAATCGTATACGTAGCTGTTTTTGAACGGTTGACGGTTTGTGGGGAGAGAAAAGCCTAGGCAAGTCAGTGTCCCTCCCGCTCGCTCGTGGTCTTGGGTGGGTTTTGCTCTGGCTTGGTTTCCCTCCTTTCCACAAAGCGAAAGAAGGGGACCACGGGGTATACAGATGGAAGAAGAGATTGCTGCTTCTCTCCTTTTCTTCTTCTTTTCTCGTGGAAGAAAAAGACGCACTTCTTTGTACCCCATTTTGAGGGGGTGGCGGCGGTGGTGGCGTTGCACGGTGAGATCTGCCAAGAGCGAGGATCATGGTCGCGGCCATGATGAGTTCCGCGGGCTCAAGATTTGGTCATTCTCATCCTAATCATCATCTATTATACCATTTTCAGGGCTGAGATATCCCGTATTGTCAAAGACTCTCACGCATGGCATGCGCTTCAGGAGATTTTCACGTTTACTTCTCCCTCACTTCACTGTGCTCACTGCGTTGAGTTCCCAAACATCCATGCTCCGGGAATCAACCAGAGCAGAGGATGGAACGATTTCACCATGCAGTAAATAAATCGTCAAGTATCTGGAAAGGTATTTTGCAGAATTATATATATGCCACTGGAGCCGCAACGCCCCGTGATGAGTATGTATGCTCTAGATAGTCAAGCCACCGTCATGCGCCACGCAAGAAAGCAGTAGGGAGGTATATAGCCATAAGGGAGAAACTTTTAATTACCCGAGTCGGCAAACTTGCTGAGGGAGCGCAAGCGGGCGCCATAAAACCAGAGGAGCCATATTCCAACGATGCCAATGACGCTGAGGCCGCCAAGCAGACTTGTGCCCTTGGCGACGCCCAGGTTGCCAAAGAGCGGGTGTGCGAAGATGACACTACCGCATGCCAGAGCGCTTCGGAAGAAGTCGTTTGCAGCGAATAGACTGGCGGCGTACTGTGGGTAGCTCAGGGGCACGTAGACAAAGATGCACTGCATGACGACGAAGCAGCTGGCACCGTAGATTGTGATGCCAATTGTTGGCACGATCCAGTGAATTGAGGACCGCGCGGTCCACGCGAATAGGAAGAGACCAATAGTTGGACCGAATGAGGCCGGCAGCGCAGGCACCAAGCGATTCTCCTGCACAGGGAAGCCAAACTTTTCGATGCGCGGCTGCATGTAGAAGTAAAGGTAGCCGCAATAGACAGCAATGCCGAGGATGCAGGCCACGAGGATGCAGAGGAAAACGAGGCCAATCTGGCCCAGTGACATGCCATACTCCACGGGATAGACGAGAGGAAACACCTCGAAGACTGCAATACGTAAGTGTCTGAGCATGTAACTGTGGCGTAGATAAAGACTCACAAGAGTAGTAGATGCCGTAGATGATGGCCGTGTACACTTGAACAAACAGCACGGCCGGGTCCTTGAAAGTAATCTCAATGGGCTTGATAAGAGCATCGAGGGCGACAGACGACACGCTGGAGTTGCGCTGATCAATTTCGCTTTGAGACATGAGGCGGTCACTGCCCGTGAGCTTGCGAAGACGCTTAGCGCGACGGAGGAGGATATTGGGCGTGCTCGTCTCGGGCAAGACAACAAGCATGGCAAGGAATACGGGGGCAGAGGCCCAAATGGACTCGTAAAGAGACCAACGCCATCCTTTGACGGGAACGGCGAAGCCGCTGAGCAAGGGGCCGAGGGCAGCTATGGATACTAAGTCAGCGGAAGTTCACAAGAAGATCAGATGCGAAAAGAGACTTACGTCCGCAGTAGGCTGCCGATACCCAAGCGACCATGGCGTAAGGCAGAGCCATCAAGCTGTACATATCGCCAAGTGAAGCTCCGCCAGATGCCAGGCAGGGTGAGCCGAAGAAGCCCTGGAGAAATCGGAGAACCAGAAGGCCAGCAAAGTTGGGAGCGAAAGCCGTCGGGATGGACAGGACGACGAAGAGGAACATTGTGACGGCGTAGACCGGGTTGCGGCCGATGCGCGGGATCTCACTGAGAGGCGAGAAGATGAGAGGTCCGATACCGTAACCAAGGACATAGAGGGAGAGGCCGAGAGTGGCTTCGATCTGGCCGACACCGAATTCTGTCATGACACCCTCGATGGAAGAAGTGTAAATGGCCGACGACGTATAGACGACAAATGTGTAGAGGCAGATGACAACGCCAATGAGCCCCCTCTTCTTGTCCGTCCAGTTGTGCGGGTTCTCACTGTCGTCGTTATAATACCAGTCGACGAGGATGGCCCCATCGCGCGTCCTTTTGGGAACGACGGGCACAGACTGTACTCTCTGGACATTGTTGTCTGTGTCTGACAGGCCATCTTCCCCGTTCTGCTCAAGCTTGCGGTGCCCTCCAGAGCTCCCGCTGAGAGTTGAAGATGCAGATGAAGGGTCCCGGGATCTCTTTTCTTCAACGTCCTCGGGCGAGACATTCGGGTCGTCCAACATACGCTGCCACGGCTCGGGAAGCTTGAAGTCGGCCTTCTCTTCGGGGTACTGGAGGTATCTCTTATTGGTCACCCAGCGGATGACTTGGCCGAGAGGGGCGTCTCGGATGAGGTCGGCCATTGTTGTTGCTGTCCCAACTTTGACGGGAGATTCGAGCTACTTTAAGTGCCTTTTTTCCCAGGGTCTGAATACCAGGTCTGAGCTGCTTTATAGGTAAAAATGGTGGCTGTAATGAACCATTGGCTGTGGTCGACCCGGCTCATCAACAAGGTGAGATATCCAAAGCTCTCAGAGTGTTGGTGATGAATTTCTTTGCAGCTGAAGGGCAACAACTCGGATTGATATACTTCGTATGCCATCTTGATAAGATTGGGCTTTACCAACCGCAGCCTGCATCGAATTTTGATCGCTAATCAAGATACTCGCCTGGACATGACGGAGCATCACCGAAACGGCCAGCTCGTGCCAAACTAGTCCGTCTCCATCAGACTATGCCTCTATCTAGTGGTCCGGGTGTCGGGACACAGTGGAGAAATGGGTCCTAGGGTCCTTTCTTCCCACCATCCCGTCGAACGCCAGGGCTTGTCCCGAGCCATTTCTAATCCGGACACCAGGTTCGGAGTTTGCGGACGGGAGGTGGTGAGGGAGTCAGAGTCGCAGGGCTAAGTAGAAGCTGAGGGAGGTCGAGGTGGAGAATGGCATAATGACCCCATATCGGGTGCGGATTGAGCAAGAGGAAAAGAAAAAGAAAGGGAAGCGTCGAGATTGGTCACCTTGTTGATGTGTCCCAAGCAAATCGATGAGAAAGCGGTGAATTGGCGAGTAGGTACAGAGGTAACAGTAGGTAGTGTATCATCGATGAGCAGCCACTCAGGCACCAGTCAAACGGACTCAAAGCACAGGCAAAAAGAATCATAGGCAGATACATTAGTCAAGGTAGGCACTTTTTACAGGTAAAGCGATAAGCTCGTCATTCCTTCCCTCTCTTTGACGTGCTTGCTTCGGGCTAACTTTCGGACGGAGCTTACCAATCTCCGGGCCTCGTGAGGCAGGCACCAGGGTGAATTGGACTGCAACACTAGCGCGTGGAAGGTGCAAGGGAGTCGAGAAGGAAGTGACTGTTAGATCTAAGGACCTTCGGCAGGAAGCACCCGAACCGCATTGGTCCCCTAGACGTATCTGGACACGATACTTTGGCAATGGGTATTGCACACGCGATGTCTAGGCAATGTTGGACTTGCTTGCAAGGTCCTAGATGGTAGTTCCCCTTAAAAGCAAGATCTGGGATAGCCAAAAGTCTAATCACCTCCGTGTCAAGCTGGCAAGTGGTGACGTCTTTACTGTACGAAAATGTTGTGCTTCGGACAAGTACCTACCTCAGGTATTTACTGGCTTTGTATGAGTCTAGGTATGCCAGTCCGCGCTTGCAACAGCCTGAAGTCCGGTGCCTCATCTTTTTTAGCTCAGTGCATTAGGCCTACGAAACAGCTGCTGCTGTGAATCTGTGATGCGTAAACTAGGCCATAATGTATGACGCCACCCTCACCAACGCAACAAGCTAAGTTACTGTAAGCTTGTGATTCCACACCCGGGATGTATTCCATCATCATTGACAGCCTCCAAGACACTAAGTTGGTGTCTCGGGACCGTCCGACATTCATGTCTAAAACACCATAGGTCTGCCTGCGAATCATGAATCTTGACCACAACAAAGGCGACAAGGCAACAAAGGGAGCATCATGTTTCACGCAATCTCACTGGCTTCATATTCTTCAGAGCCGGTGTATGTACACATACAGTAGCACAATGTGATTCGTTTACAGCAATAATTTGCGCAGGCTGCAGCACATCACAATGCTCCAGAGGTAAATGGATGAGGATACATCGCGGCTGCCAATGTTCCACCTTGAGGCAATCGTCGCCGACTTTTTGGGAAATGTTTTTTGGCCGAAGAAAGGAGTCATGTTTGTAGTCGTACTGTGGCCTCCTGCCTCTGTAAATGTTTTGGCGATCCTTATCTTCGCTGCGGGTATTTGCCAAGACACCCCATGGGCAAGAGCGACTGTCAACAAAGAGGCCTCAACTGGGCAACGACGACAGGCAGGACGACAAGCCGCGAATACACCACTTCGCCGCTGTTATCCCTGTTCCCCTTCGCATGTCTGGTTATGAATGCTTGACGCCATCGCCACGAGTCAAATCGCATTTATTTTTTGGCTCTGCAGACGGCGACTATTTCGTCCAGATAACGATCACTACGCATATCGCGGCCATGTCGACAACTTGGATCGTCAATTGGTTGGCGGCCAGCTTGCAATTCAACCTCCCCTTCTTCCACATCAATCACCAACGGTGCCGTTCACCTTTTGGACTGGCCACGCATACGTGAGCTTATCTCCCAGCCGTATGACCCCTAGATCTCCCTGCCAAAGGCAAGTCATATACCCAGCCTTACCGTTGGCAAGGCGCCTTATCCGTCGTCTCTCAAACTCTACTCCTGATGGCATATTTGGCGTCGCCTTGGTTACTGGACTTGGTCATTACTATCCTCCCACATCGCAGGGCTTTGATTGGGGTTTCGTCGAGTTCACCTTTTTCTTCTAGTCACTAACTTACTTGATGACTGTAGTGAAGTTTATGGCTGTTTCGAATTTGACAGGCGCCAGCTCGGCAAGAAAAGTCATGTAGAGGCGGGTACGCCCTTTTCGCCATGGCAGTGTTGATATCAAGGTCATGTATGAATCTCGAAAGGAACAAAGTCATTGGTGTCCATGTATATGCAGCGTTTCCATTGTCTGTATAAGGTATTGAGAGTTGGACTTGGATCCATACGCCGTAGTAATACATGCATCGCGGTTCCCAAGTTTCAACCCGGGGAACCAGAACATCCAAACCTACTCCTTATTATCTAGATCTCCAACCGGGCTCTTGCTGCGCCCCCGCGCGCCCTTGCCCACAATCTTCTCGGTCCAGCTCCACGACGATGACGCCAATGGGCTCGTCAATCCCTGCGACGGCTCTTTGTCTTTGCGCCCCTCGACAGCTCCCTGTCGCTGCTTGGCGTCCTTGCCGGCATCGACATCCCCGTCGCTCTCATTGTCGCTGTCCATCCAGTCCCGCTCGCTCCACGTCATCGAGTCTGCTCTCTCGGGCGGGAAGAAGTGCCCTCTATGGGGCGATCGAGGTGAGTCGCCGCCGTTGAGTTTGCGCAGAGCGGGAACCTTGTCGCGCGCCTCGCAAGCTTCGCTCTCGGTTCGCTTGTGCTGACCACTGCCATCTTCCTTTTCATGAGGTTTGGATGTGGAAACCGGCTTTGTCTCGCCTCCGTCCTCGTTTGGGGCCTGGCTCACGTCGAGAGCCCGCTCGCCAAGGTGCTCGTCATCGTTACGCATGCGCGCGATTGCAGAGTCGCTGAAGTGGGCATCTACCAAATGCTTGACGACAGGCCATCCAAATGCATTGGCGAACATGCGTCGAACGATAATATTGTTGTGGGCGTCGGGCTCGAGCTTGACCAAGACTTTGCGCCAGGATAGATCCCTATGATATCCTCGGGCAATCTTCTCTTCGACGCGCATATTAGACTCGTCGATTCCATCGCTTGGCCCTCTCTCTGGGCTGGTGTTCGCTGAATGTGCATGCCCATTCGTTGACTTGTTCGACTCTTCTCCATTTGAAGGCACCGTCGGCGATGAAGGATTGCTTTCGGATTGCAGGCCACTTGTCGAGCTCTTCTGTGATCCCTTAAGACGCATCAAAGACGAGCGTTTCTTGGGCGGCGGGGGAGGAATATCGCTAGGATGGTAAACCCTATCGTGGAAAATAGTTCGCGGCCTCTTTGTCGGGTCGACGAGGTACTCCACGCTAGGCAGGCTCGGATTCAGCAGATCTCCGGCTGACTCGAAAAAGGTGGTCTTCGGCGGCGCCAAAACATTCTTTGAAGATTCCTCGAGTTCATTACCGGTGGTAACTTTAAGCGGCCTATCAGATTTGTCGGACGAGCTTGAGCTCACGGGTGCTTGATCTAACGGCATTGTCTGACCCCTTCGGAGTATTTTTTTCTGCTTCTGCGAAAGCTGTTGCTCCTTGGGTGGCTCGTTGCTCTTGAAGAGGTTGAAGAAGCCAGCAAAGGGTCCGGTGGGACTGGTCGTGGAAGGCGAAACTTCTTCCTTGTAGGTCGTCGGGAGCGATCGTACGCTGGCCCGGTCATCCTCGGCAATGTCCCCAGCTGAAGGTTGGGGGACCTGATGTATTGTCTCTCTGGGCGTCGTGGCGCCTGAGTCGGTGTGCTCATCGTTAGGAAAATTCTTGTGTCGCGGGCTAACAGTATTTGCGCCCGTGAGTTCTGCCCAGCCAAAGCCGACAACGGTCTCGACCAGACCAGCATCTCTTCGGGCCTTTTCAACACGGCCGAGGCCCTGCCAGTCAAGGAACAGCAGACAGCTTGTGCGAAGCGGTACGATTCCGTCATTGACAACGTTGGAGTAAACCGTACGACTCCGGAACTTTTTCAGAGCGGTATGCGCTGGACCTGTAGGCAATATCCGCAAAAGTGGCTTCGACTCAGGCCGCGTCTCGCCGTATACCTTCTTGTGCGCCGACTCGCCGAGGTTGCCCACGAGCGCGCCCCAGCCGCTCCGTGCAATAGTTGGTGCTCTCCAAGTAAGACCGACGTCCTGACCGGTCCTCCCCACTAGGCCAAAATCAAGGGCGAACCGAACATATACTGGGTTCTCGTTGCTTAATCCCAGGAACGGTGACGCTAACGCAATAAAGTTGATGGGCTTGATGAGATCGAAGAACTGAGGAGAATGCTTCTGGATATACGCAACAGCGTAGGTCTGGACGAGTCCACCAAGTGAATGGCCAACGAAGCTGATGCTGGTGATTCTGTAAGGACGTTCATGCTTCTTGCGGTCGGCTTGGTCGACGTCTGCTTGGATAGTGCTGTGCTTGTGTGCTTGCTTGGCGTCCTGAGTCGTGCGAGGATGCACATGGAAATCATCCTTAACACCAGCAGTGAACCCCTCGCCAGCACCTTTCCCAATGGGAAAGAACGGTTGATCAGGGTAAGTCATGGACAAGACATATCTAGCCAGTCTTTTGCCGAGATATTTGATACCTCGTTCCGTTTTTGTGGCGTTACCGGAGTAGCCCCTGACAATGACTTCCTCGTCGTCGTCACTTTCGTCAAGCTCCGGCTGATCATCATTCCCTGATTCTTGGCTCTTCCGCGATTCCCGTTCGACTGCTGGCTTATTCTCGTCAGTAAGCTGATCGTTGACCTCGTCGTCCTCGATGATTTGGGCGCTGTCGCCTTGAACCGTGGGCTTCTCCGTGGTCGCCACCTCGTTTCTGACCTCCACGTCGTTATTTGATTTCCGAGCTTGCTCAGGTGAGTCTAGGCGTGATGTCGATGACACCATCGAAGCTTTACGGCGTTCCGCAGCGCGCCTCGCTCTGGCGTCAATCTTGGCCTGCTTTGCTGCAGTGTCTATGTTCTCTTTCATGTATAGCATGTCTGCGCCGAGGTTGCTGTGTAGTCCATGGGTAAGAATGACTAGGTGGACCTTTTTTTGCTTCCGGACTTTTTTGGTCTGCGATGTTTCTGGATCTCCGGTCTGGACGGTACTTTCGACAGGCTTGTCAGCGCCCGAACGCTTGTCTGCTCTCTCCTCTCCGGCGTCGTCCCAGCCTGGCAGACGGGGCGTGTTCCAAAGCGTGGCAGTATCCTCGACCTTGACATGTATGGCACGGGAAAACACCCCCTTTGGCTGAGCTGGATGATGGCCATCTTTGGCGCCAATGCTCTGTTGATGATCGCTAACTCGTCCTGGTTGAGGCACATGACTCTGGTTCCCGACGACGGGCAAAGATTGTGTGAGATTCAGCGACTTGGGATCGCGCGCGACGACGACTTCGTATCCAACGGCAGCCGAGGTAGAGAAGATGACCTGTGACGCTACCTCGATAACCCAAGAGGCGCGCTCGGAGTCGTGTTCGGGGCTCTTTCCGAAGCCTCCGTGACGGCCAGTGCCCGCGGCCTGGCGTATGTCGTCCGGAACTGTAAGCTCGCATTCCCAGGAGCCGCCGGCCTTGAGCATTGGCTCGAAAGCTGGCACGCCATAGCGGCGGGTGTTGTCAAACTTTTCATTAGGATCGAACGTAGAGGGATATGCCGAGACGGAGAGGGTATATGGTCCGTGAACAAAAGCAGCGCGCAGGGCAATAGTCGAGGTGTTGCGGATGCGGACGTAGAGCTTCTCGGGCGAAGGCAAGATGCGATCCTGCGAAGGAGTGTAGGTGACGGTATAACGGACGACCTCGCCGATCTTGACGCTGCCGACCTGGTGGAGCAACAGCATCCCGCCGGGGAGCCGAGGTCTTGCGGGACAGGCAAGAAGGAGGCGGACGCGACCTCGCGAGAAGCGTTACGCCGAGGTGCTCACCGGATCACGCGGGTCGTACGCTGTCGTCGCGAACAAGAGGGTCGGTCAAAGGCGCGACGACATGACCTTTGGGGAGACTATTCGGATACCGGCAAGCTTCAGAGAAAATAAGAGAAAAAGGAGGCTCTCGGCCGTGTATCGCAGGTCGGCAGGGATGGGCGGCAGCGGCGGCCAACAAGGTGGTGACGCCTATCGGCGGACGGTGTGACGAACAACCCACCAAGCCGATGGCGGGGCAGGATTGCGGTCGTAGCCAAAAAGACGCGGGGCAGTTGTCGGCGCCGAACGTACGCTGATGGCCCGGGTACACGTTATTATCCCGCCTTCGTTCGGGAAGGGATGAGGCGCGCAAAACTAAGGGTAGGAGGAAGCGAAAGAAATGCGAGGTTGTGAGGAGAGTGCAAAAAAGGAGAGAAGGGGGATGGAGAAGAGCATGGGCTTTGATCCCCTTGGCAAGTCACAGGTAAGTAAGTTAAGGTAGGTAATGCAAAGCAGCAACAAGCAGGCGCGACCCGACTAACAAGGAAGGAAGGCATGGATGGGGGGACGAATTTGGCCGGCAAACGGATCGACGGGAATGGCAGGCCCGTCCGGACGGCAGCACCCCACGGAGGCAGCCCGCGTTGAGATTGGTTTGTCACCAGTATTCTATACCTTTTCTTCTGCATTATTCACACATACGATAAAGTATTCTCGACTTTGATCATACCCACCACCATTCAAAGACAGGAAAAGGCAGACGATTCCATGACATCAAAGCCGTCCGATGAGGAATGCGATACTACGCGTCTTCCGTCCCTTGGCCCTTTTCCCATTAACCTACGAGTCCATTCAGTTTTAGTAGTCGCCCATTTGCAGCACTGTTTCGTCGAACAACAGCCGCCGACCCCCTTTCCCCCCTTTTTCTTCCCCAGGCAAAGAGCGCGAATCACATCACCGTGTTACTTTCCCCTGTTGACTGACATGTGGACGAAGCAAGGGCCACTATTACTATCCAAGTGTCAATGTAGATCTTCTCTTTCTGTACGAACACACATCTCGATGCTTTCTCCCTCATGATATTTCCGAGCATCGTGGCGCACCCTACTTCCAGCGTGTCGAATCAGCCTCATCATGAACTCAATGTCACTGACAACCAAGTAAAGTCGTGCGTGGACCACGTGTACGAGAGACGGGCCTCCAATTCCGTCACACCCTGGACGGATCGCGCTTCCCCGGTGACCCCGAGGCCCCGAAGATGTGCTGCAACTGGTGGCACGAATCATAAATTGGTGAGATTGATACACAATTCATTGACTTTGCGCCCGGCCTTGCGCGCCATTTGCCCTGACAGTCCCCTTACCGCGGTTGTACAAGCCGTCGACAGTCTGGTGGGAAACACACTCCCGTATTTTCAAAATACACACCATTACTCAGGCGTACCCAACTGTAGACTCACCATCAGGAACCCCAGGCTCGACAAAACTCCTCCACTGCGACACGCGGTTCATTCCTTGTCCAGGTCCGTTGAGGCCCGCCATCTCCGACGACCGCGGTGGCTCTTCTCGGGTCCACCGCCGGCTCGGGGGTGCATGCACTTCTATCTCGTCCTCGTAGGTTCGGGAGATGCGACTTCCAACGACGCGCTCCGATCGCGCCGTGTTCGGTCGCCTATTGTACATTTCCTCATCGAAGCCGTGATGTCTCAGCGATCTCGCCTGCGATGGAGGCGGAGGACCTATGCTTGCATCGGGCGCATGGTCCAGGTGTGGCGTTCGCGTTGATGGCGGCATCGCGCGCATACTCCGCCCATGCCTTGACTCGGACAGTCGGTCAGCCAAACGGCGCTCCATCGAGCCCCCCCGTTTGCTGTGACTGCGGTTCAGGTCTTCCGGGTAGTCGGTGCCTCTGTCCATCATCGCGGTGCGAGGCGGCGGCGGCATTGGCACCCGAATGCGGGCAGCGCCTCTGTAGTCATCGTTCATCAAGTGTCCAGCGGCGTTGCCAATCCCGTGAATCTCCCCAACGCCACCCATCATGTCGGGTTCGTCGTGCAACGTACCGTCGGCATACTGCATGTTGCGGGTCAAATCGACGTCCCGCTGCCCTTGCAGCCGCCGCCTGAGCATCTCCTCCTGTTGCCCAATCGGCCGCTGGCGTACTGGCAACGTCATCGTGACCGGATGTCGATCTCGCAGTTCGATTGGCGCAGGCGGGCCGTCGCCGTCAAAGATGTCTCGCAAGTCTCCCCGAATCTGCGGGATAGGCACATCCGCCATGTCGGCAAGAAAGCCTCCGTCGTTGAACCAGGGACAATCGCATCCCTTCCACTTGACGCCACATATCATACAAAACTCTGCACCACATCGACTAATACGCTCAAGTCAGCCAAGAACGAACCGAGATGCCCTCAGCGACCTACCAAGTCATGTGGTTGCAGCCCTCTTTGAGCTCAACCATTGCTTTGCAGCGGTAACATCGTTTCCAACCTTCTTCCTGAGCCTGTGCCAGAAGCCTGATTGTCTCCTCGTCCTGGGGACAGTCGCCTGGACCATGCCATTTTCCGTTGCAGAGACAGCAGACCTTTGTCCTGCAGCGGCCGCAACGCGCCACCTTGCGACCGTTTTCCTTGCGGATGTGCGTCGGCTTAATCCACTCGCCACACTTTCGCGAGGGACAATACAGTCTGTTTTTGGTGGAAAATTCGGCGAATTTGCGATTCCACGTCTTCTTGAAGCTCTCATCGAATAGGCGATCCACATGTTTCAGCGGAATATGCTCCTGCGTGCAGCAGCGAGGCGGCATATGCTGAGGGTCCGTCAAGGAGAGTTTGAATATGCGTTCCAAGCAAGAGCGGCACATGCAATGACCGCAACTAAGTTTGGCTGCCTTGGACGCTGAAACGTCTCCCATGCAGATGACGCATTCGACGCTGGACATGATTAGCGGACTTGCGCGATATCGGATCACCATCTGACATTACCGCTTTGAAGCTTTAAACTCTTTGCCATGAGTCTCCAAGGAAACACGGCGTGAGGGCGCAGTTCCAAAGATACTGCTCAATATACCGGACGGCCCCCCTGAAACGGAACCGGCTCGGCTCCGGCTCGGACGCGGTCGGCTTGATGCCCTAGGCTTATCATCATATTCAATGACTTCGGCTGATCGATGTATCCTCCGCAATATGGACCTGTGAAAAGGGGTTCGGTGAGCAACAATAAACTGTGTACGCATTCGATAACTTGAACAAACCTTTTGGAAGATACCGGCGGTCTCGAATCCTCAATCACATCGATAGAGTACGAGTGCCTGCCCCGATGAGACGACCCACTTTGGTCCGCGGTTCTTGAGGATTCTCGAGCTGGCGAGCCAGCGTGTGAACGGCGAGGCCGCCTCATTGAATCGGGTTCCGGATCTCGTTCCCTTCTTCGACGCCTATGGTATCTGCGGTCGTCTGAAGATGTCATGTAATCGTCCCGACTCGACTGTCGATCCCTGTTATGTCGAGACGAGGTACTCTCATCTACCACCTCGACGACCTCGATGTGGTCGTCGTCGTCGTCGTCGTCCCTCACGGTGTCTTGATGCTTGACCTGCTCTGGAGGCTCTTCCTCCCCGCCGTACACGAGGCCAGTACCAGATGACTGACTGGAATACGCAGGTGGTGGCGGGCGAAAGCTGTATGCTGGGGGCTCGTCTCGTCTAGAGCGTCTTCGGTCGTCGTAAAAATCTCTGTCGTCTTCATATGCCGCCATCCAGTGCCTAGGTCGCCTGTACGCGTCGGCCGAGGACCAAGTGTGAAGGTGCGGGGGCGGCATCGCGGACTCGGGCGAGTCCAACGTCCTCGAGAAGCTGGCATGGGAGCGGCGCGATGTGGTGCGGCCCGACCTATGTACTTTGTCGTGGCGATGGTGAGGCGGCGAATAATAGGGGGGGTGAGCTGATGAGTCCCAATCGACGGTGGCTCTTCGGTAGCGCCTGCGTCGACCGGAGCGTTCATGGCCGTCGTCGACGTCTCGATGGGATTCCAGCCTCATCTCTGCGCAGCCCCGGGCTGGCGGTTGGACCATGAGATCGAGACGGCAATCGCGGCGGACCAAGACGAAAGGGTTCGTCGTGGACAAGATGGGGGAAAGGGACCGCAGGCCACAACTCCCAACGTATGCACCGAAAGGCGGCAGCCTCGCGGGCCAGTCACGACGGTCCACGCTGCATATGTGCCTTTATGCAGCGCGCAGCAGTGATTGGGGCGGCGGGCTTTCAATAGCTGGCGGCAGGAGACGTAGCGCATCGAACGATAGGTCGAGCCGAATTGGGCCGCCACGGGGTGCCAAGATGCACCTGTTCTCTCCTACATGCGAGCCTCGAGACCCTGGTTGATTGCGCAGGCACCTGTGGCCAAGAGCGATGGACGATGAGGTTCTGGAGGTCAACTGGTCCACGGGGGGGAGCAGCGAATGCGCAGTCAGAAGACGGAGGGACAACGTCCCCAGCAGGGGTGGTGACAGAAGCCACAGGGGAGGGTGAGGTAGTGATCAGTCGGTCTGTCAGACCTCATTAGCCTACTGTCTAGGCTCATGCGACGCCGACACGAGCACAGACAGGAGATGATTGGCGACAGAGGGAGTTGTGGTGTCGTATGGGGCCTGCACCTGCAGAATGTCCGATGGCCGCTACAGGGGCACCCTCTCTCTCTCTGGATCGTTGGAGAGCAAACGAGCTGGTGTCACGTCGCGTCAATCAACTCTTGGTCTTGTTTGCCAGTGCAATGACGTTTTGTAAGAGGAGGGGAGGAGTAGTAAAGAAGTGGATGTCATGAATGAGGTTCAAGGTTTCAGTCACGTGGAGAAGTAATACGTCACGCAGCAAACGGCATGAGCATCCGGCACAAGCATCCGCTCTTTCCTCTGGAACGCAGGCCAACCGCATTCCCTTTCCCCAGTCGCGATCCAGTGGTACAATTCTGTCCTAAGCGGCTTCTTTCCGAGCCATTCTTTTACTTCGGACGCAGCCTCGTCGTCCTATTCCTATGGATACACATGATTTGTGGTTACCACACGTATCTGGGGGCAGTGAGCACGTTTACTTATGAAGCTGGTTGTGAATATTCGTACTTGCAAGGATTGGCTATCAGCGTAAAAGCTGCCGGCGCCGCCTGCGTGGATTTTGGGGCTGCGGGGGTGGAGACAACGGGCCGGGCCTTTTTAGTGGAGCAGATCCGGGCCATTTCGGGCTTGGCTGCTCTCTCTCTCCCTCTCTCTTTCTGCAGTCAGTGCTTTTAGACTCCATCCTCCAGGGAAATGCTCTACGGATAAGCATGAGGTCGTCGTCTTATCAGATCGAATGGAACCTACTTGCAATTGTCGCTCCGAAGCGATATCGGCGGCGGTGAACGAGCCTTGGCGTCATGCCGCTGCAGGGTTCGGCGACGCCATCGCTTCGTAAAAGGCTCAGGCACTTCTAGAGCTGCACCACCTTTTTGGCCCCCTTTTCTTCGAGACACAGTGACGACGCGATTTTGCTCCTTTTGATGCAGTTCGACAGCAGCGGCAGCGGCTACGGTGACTGTTGTCTTGGCACCTTTGCCCCTTGGCCCCCTACCATGTCTCTTGCAAGTGCCGAGTCCCTTGCATTCCTGGCTTGTCATCGCTCACACCAGGTCTGGGGCAGGTCATCCTGCCGCGACAGGGTTCGATACGTGCGTTGCAGTGTTCTATGCTCGTTTCGACCGGGTTCATACGCGCAATATTTAGACAGTTTGGACGATTCGGACTGATCTGGGGGAAACTTGTATACATGGCGCGATAACGATAATGGCCTTATCATGTCAGCTTCTCAAACTTGTTGGGATATTTCTTATCACTCAGCCACGTCGACGTCCCGATCATCATCTATTCACGAAGTTGACACGGAAATGGACGACAGCACGAGAGGAGGGAGTCACGTTCATTATATAAAAAGCCGGTCTACCCGATAGTGCCTGATTTCAAGCTATACCAAGGCCATTATGTATCAACGAGCAAAAAAAAAAAAAGACATCAATGGACATGACGCAGATGGCGGACGAGGGCAAAAATAAACATCTGTGGACAAACGGGGAATCGAACCCCGGACCTCATCCAAGCGAGAGATGCTAAGGATGCATTATACCACTAAACCATTCGCCCGGCAAGATGGATTGATCAGAAGATCATGGACAAACGGGGAATCGAACCCCGGACCTCATCCAGAAGCGAGAGCCGAAGCAGTGCTAAGGATGCATTATACCACTAAACCATTCGCCCAATTCGTTGTTTCTCAGAGCAGGTAATTCCATTGTTCAAAGTTGTGCGTTTAGCTGTGGAGGTGTTGTGGGGTTTCTGGTGGTGTTCTGAGGGTTTTGCAATCGATGCGTGATGGATTGGTAAGGTGACCCCTGACAAAAGCGGGCCTCCAACCCCAGCGCGTGGGGCAGGTGTTGGTTCTCCAGCTTCAAGTTTAGGAACCTCCAGGGGAAGGTGGCGCAAGGTACAAGGTCAAAGTATCATTTGAAGCCCTCGAGAGTGTTCAATCCTCATGCTGAATTGTCTGTTTCGACAAGGTAAGGCAGGTTCTCGAGTCAACATTGATCTTGGTGAACGTTCAAAGTAGCTGCCTTACTTTGGATTTGAACCAACGTAAATTCGTAATCGGACATCGATACACCAAACTTCGTATACCCTGTTTAGCACAGGTACACTTCGTTCGGTTCGCGCTTGTCTTCATCCTTTTGCGAACATTTATACGACGCCAACCTTTCAGTGAGTGTTCCCTGCGACAACCAAACCTTATGTTGTTTTTGACGCCGAGCGAATATCGAAATCGCTGCATTTCCAGACATTCAGCGTGCATTATAGACGTTCTTCTCGACTTAAAAGAAAGGCTGCTGTGTGCCTTTTTCGTCACGCCTTTGTATAGGGTAGCCCTCATCAAGCATGACTCTCTCTCAAAAGGGCAGACTACAACATGCACCATACTTTCTATTTACTGTGTACTCGGTTTTAAAACACTTATTGACCCTGTTCTCTCACAACTCAATCTGGTTTATTGCAGCATAGCCCTCTACGCGCTCGCAGCCTTGGCAGCCTGAATCTGAGCCTGGAGCGCAGGGTTCTGAGCGTCCTTCTTGGCCTGATCCGCCTTGCTGAGGGCAGGCTCTGGGTCGTTGTTGGCCGCGCCGTTCTTGCTCTTTGCGTCTGCCGTCTGTTTCTTGGCTCCACCGGTCTGCTTCTTGGCTCCTCCGCCCTGCTTCTTTGCCCCTCCGGCCTTTTTCGCACCGCCGGCCTTTTTCGCACCGCCGGCCTTCTTCGTCGCGCCGCCAGCCTTCTTTGTAGCACCGCCGGCCTTCTTTGTAGCACCGCCGGCCTTTTTCGCGCCACCGGCTTTCTTAGTCGCACCACCGGCCTTCTTCGCACCACCGGCCTTCTTCGCACCGCCGGCCTTCTTCGCAGCCCGAGGCTCAACGCCGGCGAACCCGCGAGTGTCCAAGGTCACGGGCCCGGCTTCGATGGCTGCAACCTAGTCAGTGCTGTACAATACGTATTTGTTTGGAACGAAAACCACCATGGTTTGACTGACCTCGGCTTGACAGGTCTGTACTGCTCCTATCAATGACGTGGGCAAGCGCGAGGGGTGCCGCCGCAGCTAGGACGACGGTCGAAAGTACTTGTGAGAATTTCATCTTGGCTTGCAAATGGAAGAGATCGATGAGGTAGTAGATGTGTGATATCAGTCGTAAGTCGTAAAGAATTATGAGAGTCCAGCTCTAGAAACAAGTCGCAGACTCGATGTGGTGAATGAAGTGATCAACGGTAGGGCATGAAAGTTGGCAGGAACGGATGTCAACGAGATGGGGATCCTTATATGGCTTGCTCAAGAGCGTGGCAACGTCTTGAACCTTATCTCCCACCCTGACATGATCAGTTGACAGCCGGCATCCCGAGTAGTGTCGTAAAGTTTCATCCCTCCGCACCCTGAAGCAGGCTGTGGTCCTCTGACGTGGGTGCAGATCAAACACGGTCATCGCAGGGCATATCCTCCCCGGCAGCATGAGATCAGCTCTCTGATCATGAATGCCTCCCCCAGGAAAATGAGGTCAAGCAGGATCACAACCGCTCATTATTGTAGTCTTCCAAGCGCACAGATCACAACGTTGATGATTCTCCAGTCGTTAGACGCAGAATTCACCTCGGTGGATTGTGCTCTGTCCAATCTGCTGTCGAAACCAAGATTCAGATAGTCCTGATTCATTCTTTCACTGTGTTCTCAAGGGATCCTATCCCGAAACAGCGAGAGGCAGCCGATGAAGCCTGTTGAGTTCATTCATGAGCAGAACTGCTCCGTCTAGTATACGCATACGGGATATAGCCAACGAAGTGCTCGAATCAGACCAGGTTACGATATGACATCGAAAACATTGAAAACGATTTTGCGAAACGGACGAGTCAAGACATGCTGTTCTTTGTTTCCGACAGAGCTCGACGCCGAAATCGAGCGATCAGTTGGAGGCCATGACGCAGATGGGAAAGGTTTGCGCTCGAATCGGGCAATGCGATCGCGGCCGGGTAAACGCATGAGTCCCATTATACCGATTTGCGGCAATGAGGCCGCCAAAAAAGAAGGGAAACTCGGATACCCCATGGGCAATGCCGAGTAACCGGAGTGGATGGCAGCATCCATGTCGTGTGGTCGCAAGCCAGAGGGAGGACGTTTGACGGAGGAGGACTTTTGGCGTGACCAATATGTGACTAAGCATCGACTCTGCCTCAGATTTGAGACACGATGCAGCCTTGACTCCCTCCTATTTCTTCTCTCAAATAGGTAATCATCAAGAATTGAGACGTGGCCGATACAAAATGCAAACTCTATACGGAGACCAGCAGCCCAAAGCAGCTGCTTCCGTCCGGCAGATTCGAGCGGCGTCGCGCACCGTTGTAGAGCCGACAGTTCGAACTTCGAACCTCACACTCTCCCCAATCCAGACCTCCTGATCGACGGCCATGACGGGATGAACGATGCAGGCGACTCGGGGCTTTGCGTGCAAAATTACTTTGACCTCATGTCGTTTGCGATTTTGAGCAATGGAATGCGTCATTGTGTCTGCTCGATCAGAGGGAGCCGTCGCGACACTGACTCTACAGTGCAGACAGCAACAGCAACTCATCATGGAGGTCTTCGTGGAGATGACCGCTTTTGCACGGAAAACCGGGTAATGAAGGGTGAACAAGAGGATGCTACGACAAAAAAAGGGAGGCTGTCTTTACGGATCGCGAGCTACTCGACAAGCGTGAGTATGCGAGCTCAGGCATGCTGGCCAGATTTGACCCTGCTAAGCCTCCGATTTCCGATGTAGCATCGTGAGGCAGTCGGGACGGGCCATTCCCTGAGACGCAGCATCGTGTCTTGCCGGAGAATATCTTGGCGCAATCGCCTTGCCGCGTGTCTGTGAAGAAACAAGTGCGAGGCAAGATGAGAAGTCTTTTCAAGGGGGGTTTCTGTGGTAAAGCCAAAAGAAATCGCCATGCCGAGTCGAGGAGGCCGCTGTTGAGATGCATGCCAGTAGATCAGCCACCCGCTGACACCTTGCCCCAAGTCCTTTTTCTGCAAGTTTGCGCCCACATATTCTTCCAGAGTGGAATGTGAGAACCCTTAGTATGAGCTCCGGCCACGACGCTTGGCTGCCGGGTCTCTCTAGAGACCACCCTTGAGATCAGGGCATCAAGGCCGATTGGTCTACAATGTCTCATCTTCCAGGCACCGTTTGAAAAATCTCAACCCTGGACATCGTGAGACGAGCGAGACGGCCTGCATCTGGCATGGCTTTGGGGTGGTTGACGATGGCAACCAGAAGCCGCACCTCCAACGAGAGCTTCGCACAAGACCGGGTATAAATTGAAAGACCATCTGCCTCCTGTGCTTTTGATGACTCTGGCTGGCATCAGCATACCCACCTCGACCGCATCTCCTCCGACTTCTTTATCCCCACGAGTGGATGCGTGCACCGTTTTGGAGATTCTACAACTGCCCTACTGCCCAAGTTCACAATACCCATCCCTGCCCATTTCCACATAACCGAGAAACACATCAGCCTTTCACTCCCATCACTCCCTTGACTTATACCAAACTCCGTCCCAATCACCTTACGCCGCACTCGATCTCATTGCACTCATCCCTTTATGTGAAAGCTCTCCAAGATATCCACGAGACACGTTCCCCTACCCTCAATTAACTCTCACTCACCTCTCACTTGCCTCTCACTCACCTCTCACCCACCTCTCACCCACCTCTCACCCACCTCTCACCCACCTCTCACCCACCTCTCACCCACTTCTTACCTACCTCCAATCTACCTTTTACTTGCCCCTCACTCGCATCTCATCCCTAGACACCTATACTCGCCCTTCTTTGACAGAATTGGTGGACACGCGCCCCTCGACATTATCGTCACCCAAACTCTCACTGGCTCACTTGCTGACACTCCGCATATACCCAGCTAGTGCGGACATAACCCTTAAGATACAGACGGTTGAACTCGGTGGAAGAGACACGACTCTTACCGTGCGACATAACGCTTGACACTCCTCGATGAAACGGCCGTGCATCAAGCACTTGAGTTATTCATCTCGATAAGGCCTATCTAAGATCGCAGTTTCGAGAGTCACTACCAGCATTTGCTCATGCTCATACCTCCCGAGCTTGCGCAATCCGCCACGGCCTTTTAAGATGATCGGTATGGATGTCTTTCACCTCAAAAAGTACGCCAGCTCAGCTGGACTAATCGGAACAAGCTAGATTACGGCAATGGACTTGTAACCTTGCTGCGAATCATGTATAGGAAGAAGAAGTACAACAAAGCTCAATGAAAACGTTTGACGGCGCTCTGCGCACGTGGAGTGAGGCGCGAATGACCGACCTGTTGCCTTGAACAATCATCGATCCAGTGTATCTCGTTTCAAGCACTCCAAAGGTGAAGCTAGTACAGATATGAGTAAAGAACGGTCATGTAACCAGGGGGTACAGCTAAATGAACCAAGGGACTTTCCATGAGCTCAGACCTTGTACGACAAAAAGGATCAATCACCCCTCTACGTTCATCGTATAGAGTAATCCGACGCTACAAGTCTTGAAAGCATTCAATACAATTACTTTTCGGAGCAATTTCTGAACATGGTTTTAGTGTAATTGAGAAATAGTGTGCGTGGTAACAACGTAGGGAGCCCCTTTCCGCCATGTTCTGAGAAGATCACAGCTTTCGAGCGGACGATCATGTGGCACAAGGTGAAGACTTCCTCTGAGCTAGCACTTCGGACGGCTTTGCGCCGGATTCTTTACCGGTATCACAGTGTCTCGCGAGCTGAGTGAGAAGTGCTCTGACTTGCCTGCTTGGCTTCTGAACAAGCTCTATTGCCATTTTGCACCTAGCTTCGGCCCCTTCGAAGTCATTATCCAGATCAGGCCAACCATGAGAAACTTTGGTTACTGAAATTGTCAAATTCAGGCGAAAATCGGGAGGACATCGGACTTGGGTTCTCGTGGAAGCTTGGACGAGCGTGCACGGAAGAACAGCTGGTTTCGCGCCCCTTGAGCGACAAGCTGTTCCTCCTCAGGGACATCGTGAATCCCTTTCCGTTGAGTTGAGATGATGATGAACAGAGCTGCTTTGCGGCCGAATAGACAAGATCCGCGCAGCTTCGAACGCAAACTTAAGTTCGCGCGAAGCTCAAAAGGAATGTTTCAACCAGTCTCGTGGACTCATCCTGCTGCAGCGTGTGCCCCTCGTCGACTGGTATGCAAATGGTCGCGATGGAGGAATTGAGCAACGACAGCCGAGCTACTTCGTATACCGGCTTCACATTAAGGTGAGACAGCCTGCACGCGCACCCGTGTTCCCGGTAGATGGGCAAGGGGAAGAAGCGAGCATCAGTATAAGAGCAGCACAGTGAAGGTTGCGCTCGCGTGTCCCGCGTAGTCCCAAATCCGCATCACCTGTGGCTTCATATCACGGCTTGCCCGGCTCTGAGGGTTCATGCGTGGCCATGACTATATGTAGGAATATGCACTGGCCGAGCCTCTGGCAATGGCTGCTTCTTGCACTCTGGGTTCCCGCCATCGGGGCCGTCCCTCAGTCCGCAGGCTTGACCGTGCAGCCGGCGCAAATCCCGGATCCGTTCTACTTACCCCCGGAAAACATCGACAGCTATCCGCCCGGAGCCATTATGCGGTACAGGGAACCGCCGCAGCCGATAACCGCGTTTCAGTCGGTGCCCATTGACGTGCAAAAGAGCTACCAGATCCTATACAGGACGGCCGATAACTTCAACAAGTCGACGGCGACTGTGCTCACGGTGCTGGTCCCTCGCAATGCCAACTTCAACAAGATGCTGTCGTATCAGATGGCTATAGACTCGTCTGACTACCACTGCATACCATCGGTGGCTATGCAGAAGAGCAAGGGCAAGGAGAGGCTGATCGGCACGGCCTTGACGCAGCTTGAGCTGCTGCTGGTAGCTCAGGGGCTGGCAAGGGGCTGGGTCGTCATCATCCCGGATCACGGAGGCCCCGAGTCGGCGTTCCTAGCGAATAGACTGGCGGGACAAGCGACGCTCGACGGCATCAGGGCGGCTTTGGGGTCAACTGATATCACGGGCATCTCCAAGGATGCTCGGGTCGTCATGTGGGGATATTCCGGCGGAAGCCTGGCCTCGGGATGGGCCGCGGAACTGCAGCCCACCTACGCCCCCGAGCTCAAGATTGCCGGCGCAGCGTTAGGAGGCATAGTGCCGAGAATCCGGCCGGTCCTCACGGTAGCTGACAAGACCTTCTTCGCGGGCCTGCTGCCCAGCGGCATCTTTGGCCTATCGTACCAATACCCCGAGGTGAAGCAGATCATCGACCAGCACGTCAAGCCTTCCAAAAAGGCCACCTTTCTCCGGGCGGCTCATAGCTGCATTGTCGACGTCGCGCTCAACTTTTTGTATCAAGATATCAAGGGGTACTTTGACGATCCGCGAATCTTTGACCGGGAGCCCGTCACGTCGATCCTGCGCGCCAACGACATGGGCCACGCGACGCCTCAGATCCCTATTTACGCGTACAAGCCCGTGCAGGACGAGATCAGCTTGATAGGGGACACGGATGCCTTGATCAGTCGATACTGTGAATCGGGAGCTTCGGTCGAGTACGTGCGCATATCCAACGCGGAACACGCCCTGGGTGCCGTGACGGGGTTCCCGGGAGCCATCAACTGGTTGGTGGGCATCATGGACGGCCAGACAGCACCGGCCGGGTGCTCGACTCGCACGAAGAAGTTTGATTTGTTTTCTCCAGAGGTTTTTAAAGCCATCCCGTCGCCTGTATTGAGGAATTTCCTGCAGATTTTCAAGGGCAAGTTATTCTAGTAAAGTCGGAGACGAGGCAAACTCAACGGTCCAATTCAAAGTCATGACTTTTCATGAAGCTTTCTCTAAATCATCCGCGTGGATTTTTGTTATAGCGTTATGAATAGAAGTCAAACAATTTGAGGGCGCGTGCAGCGTAAATAGCCATGATTCAGGCATGAGAGACTGTGGCTTTGAAGATGCGTGATTGGACTTTCCAAAGATGTCAAGAGGAGAGAAAAGGTTGAATCAGAAAAGAGTCAAACGTGACTTACCCTAGAGTGAAGGAGAAACCCCCAAATTACGTCATTACCCATGCTGTTGGTGGCCTTCATGCACCGCCCTCGAGAGGCCTCATCTCGCCTCTCTGACCAGCAAGAAAAACCAGCAAGAAAAACCAGCAAGAAAAAAAATTCCCACCCATCTTCTGCTGAGCCTCACTAGCCCTTTGCTTTTTTTCTCGCGTACTCCTTGTCCATCTCGCCTCTCTTTCTCTCCCAACCGACGTGCTTCGCCATGGTCAGGTAGTCCTCGTTGAGACTGCGGGCGCCCAACAACGCACCCAAGCAAGCGCCGACGATTAAAAGCGCGAGAGTAAGAGAGGGAGAATCTTACCTTTGAGTCTCTCTCCTTCCCCCCATATCCGCTTCTTTCGGTGCTTGCATTGGTGTGTGTGTGTTTTGTTGTGCCAGCGGGCCGCATCGCATGAACAACAAGAGACAGGCTTGGTCCACGGAAAGCAGTCTTTGATCGCCCATACAAATACCGTCTTGAGAGAGAGACGCAGAGAAAGAGGAGAAAGAAAACGACAAGGTCTGCTCCTCCGAATCGCGGCGCTTCACCTCGATCCTTGACGGCGGAAAACTATACCGACAGGCCACCCCTTCTCGATCCCCCGAACGAGGCAACAAAATCAAGATACCCACAGAACGATGCGCCTCTTCCTCCTCCCCGTGTCGACGCGGCGCACGCTGCTATACGCGCAGAAGCTCAAGGCCAGCCCCGGCTCCGGTCCGGATCGCGGCAGCGCCGTCGACAAGAGCGTCGCATGGGCGGCCAAGAAGTGGACCGAGTGGGAGAAGAAGGAGTCTGGCTGGCAGCGCAAGGTCGTCGACTACGGGAACCATGCCTTTCGGCGCATCCCCTACGAGGAATGGGGCCTCAAGTCGGTGCCTCCGCTTTCGCCTCGCCGCCGCAACGACGAGACGGCCCGTCGCGACGCCGTCGAGCTCGTCTTCCCGAGAACCGCCTTCTCCCCGGACGAGGCCAAGTCGGTTCTTCAGACCCTGGCCACGGAACGCATGGGCCTGCACCGGCAAAAGATGTTGTGGTGTCTCGCCGGCATGCCGCTCACCATACCCTTTGCCCTCATTCCCGTGTAAGCGCGGAGCCTCCCCCCTCCCCCTTTCCCCTTTCCTCCTTGTCTCTTGCCCCTTGCCCCGTTCCTCCCGTCATGGACTTCCATGGTCCCTGACCTGAGCAGGCTAGATCTGGAAAGTCGAAGGCTGACCCACCTTTCCCCCCCGTGACAGAATCCCGAACTTACCCTTCTTCTACCTGGTCTACCGCGTCTGGTCTCACTGGCGCGCCTTAGCCGGCGGGAAGCATATTCAGTGGCTGGTCCAGAACCAGGTTTTGCAGCCCTCGCCTTCGAACAAGCTAGATGAGCTGTATAGCCGGAACGCGCCACTGGAGAATTTGGCGAGCCCGCAGGGTCCCGAGAGATTGCTCCTCACGCAGCAGCAGGTTCGCAACTTTTCCAAGACGCTCGACGTCCCCGAGCTCGAGCTGGAGATGGAACGCGCCGTCTGGCAGGTCCAAAGAGCGCTCGAGAAGAGCACATCACAAAGTCAGGCGTCGTCCAGCGGCACCTCGCAACGCACGAGCTCGCAAGAGCAAGCACGGCCCGCCGCCAAATCATCCGAGAAAAAGGAGTGAATTAAGCCACCGCTAGACTAATGATGTACACTGTTCGGTAACGAGTTATGTATGAATAGACGAATTATACTGCCGGCTGCGACGTGTGGAAAGATGGGCCAACTTCAAAGACGCGACTGGTGGCCGAGAAAATAAAAGATGTAGATATCAAGAAAAAACAAAGAACAAGACCGCACCGTCTTGAGGCAGTCGCATAGTCCGAAGGAACGCCGTAAACGCCGGGAGCGAAGGGGGAAGAAGGTAGAAGCAGAAGAGGAAGTAGAAAAGGATCAAAAAAAGCTCTCCCAATCAATCCACCAAGCAGGCTATCCGTGGCCTCATCCCCCGCGTCGGCTTGACGTTTTCACCCTCGCAGACCCGCTGCGTGGCCGCCGCCATTGCGCACCTGATGCCCTGCTGCTGCGTCTCGAGGAATGCGAGTCTGCGCGTCATGCCCGTGGCGAGCACGATGCGCCGCGGCGTGAAGAAGCCGACATCGGGCATTCGGAATAGATACTCTTCTTGGGCCTGCCTGGAGGAGGAAGAGTGCATCTCGGCACCGCCCGAAGACGACGACGACGACGACCTCCGTCGCTCGGACTCGAAGCCAGCGGACACCGTAGCTCTGTGCATGTGCAAGAGGTCCGTAGGCCTGGGCGCCTCCATCATTGATGAAGCCGGCTTGACCTGTTGAGTGCCCGAATGGTTCCCCGGTCAGCTTCGAACGAAAATCTCTGGCAAGGAACCACATCGTACGTACCTGTCTAGAGGGCCGCGCCTGGGCGATTTTCCGTCGCAGCTTCTGAAGCCTCCACGCCTCTGCCGCCTGGTGACGCAGAAGCCGGGGCTGCTGCTGCTGCGTCCGACCCGCGCCGCCGCCGCCGCACTCGACTCTCCACGCTCCGGGTCTCCGCTGGGCGGCCATTTCTCGCCGCCGGTCGCGGGCGGCCGCGTCTCTTCCCCTGCCCGGGTTCAGAGGCGACGATACCGAGGGCGCGTGCGTCGTCGTTCCCCTGACGCGAGCCCGCGACGACGACGACGACGACGACAACGGGACCGACATTCCGTTGAGTCGATTTCTCACTTGTCAAAGGAGGAAATAAAAGGGGGGAAAGGGAAGCAGAAGGATCTGCGGCGCGAGGTTTGTAGAGGAATTGGATACGTTAATTTCGAGGGTCCTGTTCAACGAACGTTCTTCTTCCCCCTCCTCGTCCCTTAGGGGTCGCTTACACCCGTCCTTTAAGCAGGTGCCCGTACTTCGTAGACGAAGTGAGAAAGAGCCCCATCCCGGGTCGCGCGCCCCCTGTGTGATGGCCGACGGCATCGGCGCGGTCATCTGGAATGCTGCGCGTTGGGGGCCGGTCTCATGTTGGCGAGGATCACGGCAAAATGTGTCCTTAGCCTTGCCTACTTTCCCCCCTTCGCATTCTCCAGCCGCATGAAACATTACGTTCCCCTACGACTTTCATCTGGATTGACCCGACTCTGCTTGGCAGGTCCAGACCTGCCGTCGACCAACGGAAGTCGGCGCGCTTCGTGCGCATCCTTCCGAGTTTAGACTATCCCCATCAGATGCGCCATGCCGTTTCGAAACTTGGGAAGAGTCGCCTTGTTTCAGCAAGCATCTCGATAGCGCGCAAAGCACCTGCGCTGTACTAGTTTATATCATTTATTAGGGAATAACGAAGGGATATCAAAGTGAGTGGTCCATGCCGTTCCGTCTCCAACGCCTATTCTTGGATCAAAACTCAGACGTGCGTATACCCAAAATGCTGATGAGACCTTTCAACTCAAATCATCGTGGAGGCACTGAATCACAAAGCTTACGCAGAGATGAATGTGGCCTCGGTGAAAAGTTGGCCCTCCTCGGAGATTTCCTCTTCCCCAACCTTGACCTTGAGGGTAACCTTGGGCGAGTACTACCGGCGAAGGACAAATCAGTGAGCTGGCCAGTAGCATCAATCGAATCAGACGTACCTGGTAAATGTAAGGCTTCGTGCCAGCCGCGCCGGCCACAATCTTCTTGACGAAACCCGGAACCTCGGCCATGACATCCACTCGATCCACTCGGTCTCCCAACGACGTCTCGATTACTGCCTCTGCGGCCTTACCGTCCCTGTCTTTGCCTTGCCAGACAAATTTGACAGCACTAGGTTCCGGCCACTCATTGTCTGGATCGCCCTTGACGCTCGTGTGAGTGGCCTGGTTGGCGCAGCCGGCCAAAAGGATTTGGCCGTCCTTCAAGATGCCACCAACGTTTACGACCGTGGACCCGTACGAGGGAGGCGTGGTAAACTCCATCATGATGGCCGAGTAGTTGGGCCCTTGGAAATCGACAAAATTCCACCTGGCTGCGGCGTGGTGGGGTTTCATGCCTTGCAAAGCGTACGAGTAGAGTCCCCTGCCTTTGAAGTCGATGGGTCCCTCTTTGGTAGTGATTGTGCCTTCTACGGTGCAACGGGGCCAGAACGCATGTCTCAAGACACCCCAAGGGTTCTCAAGATCGGTGCCAAATTTTGTCGTCCCCGTCTTGCCGGCTTGGAAGCCCGGTGCTGATTTGGTAATCTTGATGTTGACAATGGACCTGTCATCGTTCATGCTCTTGATTGTATACGAGTTTCCATCTGCGGCGAGCTCGACGGCGCAATCTTTGGCGAAAAAGGACGCCTTGTCTTCACTGAAGTCGACGTCGCTCAGGGGAGTAGAGCACCAAAGGTGTGGTTTGCTGGGATCTTTGGAGAATATCTTGGAGTTGAACTGAGAAGTGGTTCGGATGCCGCTGCGGGGATTGAATTTGTCTTTAGCAGCAGCTCAGGGGAGGAGGGGTGTAGAACTTGGCGCAGGAAGCCGGGATGGAAAAGAGCTGATCTTACGCAACGTTGCTGTAGATAACCTGGACAAGACCTATCTCGCCGCTGTCGGAGAAGAGGTAGAAGCTCTCCGTCTCTACGCATGTCGACTCCATGACCCTCCACTTGAGATCATCACGGGCAACCTCGGTATAAGGCGTCGTCTGCGCCTCCTCGGCTACAGACCTGATGGCAGAAGGACCATAGATGGGTTCCTGAGTGCCGGCGACGTTGGCCAGTCTAAAGAGCGCAAGCGGCCAGAGATGACCATGATTAGCGATGCGTCGGAATAGATGGAGCGGGAGGGGAGGGGCGAGTAATTGCGCAGTGGAAGAATCCAAGGCACGTAAGAGTCGACGCACTGTTGTTTTGCCCAATTAAACATGACGGAGACAGACTTGGTGCGACGGATGAATGATGAAGGGATCGAGGGTCGAAGAAGGGAGAGTGATGATTGCGAGAAGTCAGGTTGGTTCGGGTTCAGCGGGAAGATGAGGCGCCGTGCCAGAGAGGTACGGACTACGGATGATCGAGGTACCCTGCCGGACTGTGCGATGACGAGCAGCTTTGCGTAATGGACAGGACAAGTAGGAGTACTTGGGCTCTTGCCATTGGCGGTGATTGAGTGGGACACTCAAGGCGGTCAAGGGCGATGGGTCAGCGTACCGGTACACTATCGAATGGAGTGGGCGAAAGGTGGAGGCGTCAATGGAGGGGCAGCGGACATTTTGCCGCTGCTGGCTGCCCATACTTTTCGGGTCGGGCGTCTATTCAAAGTGGGACCTTGGTTGGTTTCGACCAGCCAGCACGCGAGGGCGAGATTGCGGGCATTTCGAGGCTGGCTACCTCTAGTAACTTACCTAGATGGCTGGCTGACTGGCTGCCCCTCGTTGAGCCAGTCGAGATTCAAGCCGACGCGCATTCGGCAAGTATATTCTGGTAGGCAGCCAAGGCATCGCGGAGGGAACGCAGAGCCAAATCCCCGACTCACAATAGTTCAATTCGTTGCCTGCCTTGATATCAGCCTGCCTCTCCTCAAAATTCAAGTTCCGGGCGATTCACCGATGTTGACTGCAGCCGGCCGCACGAGGTAACCAGAAGGTGCATGACCATATTGCATGGGCACACTCCGACGGCAGATGGGTTACCAGGAAAACTTTCGACTCATTGAATGGAAGTTTGGTGAACCATCTGGTGAGATCATATGGCTTCGAGTCTCGATGTATCCCGATATGCTACACCATTTGTCTACTTCGTACTTCTCCGACAGAAGGCAGCGCTTTCGCATCGTGCCGTGTCATAAACCCCAACAAGAAGCCCACATTGACATAATCTAGTCCTGTTGTCGGCATCAGAATCGGCATCGGAGTTCCTCGTCCAAAGTTACAGAAGTGGGCATTGCCTAAGAGGCAGCCCGATATGCCGAGACCTGCAGCCCTATCATCTTGGCACATGAAGCACTTACTGTAGCAATCGCTACACGGCTCCTGCAATGGACATTTTGTTATCAGAGTAGATTAACATGTTCCGCAAAGACCAGCTATGACCCCTTATCTACACTTCTGCTGGACGAATTCGGGATGAAGGACTGCAGTGATAGAGAATGCTTCCTTGGCTCAAGGGGCAGCACAGTATATGCAAGCGCCAGGACAGAATGTACCAGGCCCTCTGTGGGCAGGATGAGCTATACGCACTGTACGCACTGTATGCAGCTCGCGGCTTTGGACCGATGTCAGGGGGAAGAGCCAAAGTTCATCTGCGCCGGCAAGCGCCAAGAGCCTTCGATTTTCCTCCCCAAGATCCCTCCTAACGAGTCACGATTTCGTTGCCATCAACGCCTCCCCCTCCAGCCAACTTCTCAGCAACTTCGCTCCTTCCACCGTGTTTCCTGAGTATTCTTTCACCACGCGTCACCCGCCCTTCGATTCCATCTGTGCCTTGCACGTCGCCTTCGAGATTCAGCTGCATCTCCCGTCAATCGCATCGTTTACCCCCGCCGCCCGATTGCGCTTCCGGCACTTCGACCCGTGATTTACGACCCTCAAGCCATTTTGACGAAGCCAACGACGCCGAGGGCGTGACGAACATTCACGGTCACCCGCGACAGGGCGTCGCCCAATTTTCAGTCCCGATAATCCAAGCCCGCGAAGAGGCACCACTTGTTCAAGGCCGTCGACATGGAAGAAGGCGCTCAGGTGCTGCCGCCGCAAGCCACGGAACCGACGTCGCGTCCCAGCTCAAGGTCCGGGTCCGCCTCACCCTCAACTCAGAATTTGCCTGGCATCGCGGCACTCGCCGCTAGCAACGCCACGACAAAATCACCACAGCTAAGGTGAGTCGAAGTTCCTAAAGGCGACTGACTCCGGGTCGAACTGCTGCTCGGGCTACCTCACAACGGGAATTGGGACAGCGCCTTGATTGTCCCGACCTCCGGACTGCCGTGGTCACAAATGTCAATCGCATAAATTGCGCGATGCTAACAAGCCCACCTTTCAGAGCTACGGCAGCACCCCAAGCACCGGCTCCCGTGGGGGTATCACCTGCAGCAACCAGCGGCGGCGGGGGCAGCAATCTGGTAAGTTCTCTTTGGATTTCTCTGTATATTGTGCGACTTCTTCACCGCAGCATCGACTTGCGTCGCTTCACCGGCGAGACGTGTCAATGAGACGCTCGTCAATGCATCGGCACTTCTCGATTCGTTATTGCGAAAGATTATTTGCCATCACGTGCCTTATCGCACTCGTCGCGTCAAGCCTAGTCCCCATTGGGTAGTGCCCACTCATCACAAAATCCTTATCTTGCCTTATCACCTCACCCTGCCAAAGATTTTTTTTTGGTTCACTCAGTCGTCCTTATCGATCGCGATATTACTATCATATCGCGACGCTGTTTCCTATCATCAGCCTCGGCTTCTCCCTGGTCGACCATTCAGCAAGATGATGGCATCTCACGCTTCTCCACAGCCAACATGTCAGAATTGCGGCACCTCGACAACACCCCTTTGGCGCCGCGATGAATTCGGCGCTGTTCTCTGCAATGCCTGCGGTCTTTTTCTTAAGCTGCACGGCCGACCGCGCCCAATTTCCTTGAAGACCGATGTTATCAAGAGTCGCAACCGCGTCAAGACCATGCGACCAGATGTGGCATCCAAGAAGAAGGTAGGTCGCTCATGTTCCTATCAGACGAACAATACTGATTCCTCCGCCGCAACAACAGCAGCAACAACAGCAACAGCAACAGGTCCATTACCCTTTCCCGTCCGACGCGAATAGTACTGAGATTTCCGCCCAGAATGCCGCCGCAGCCGCACAAGCGATACAACGAGCAGCGCAAAGGACGCCCAATGGCAATAACGATGTTTCCGACTCGCCAGTGTCCCGCATGGGTACTCCCGCCATGTACAATCAGAGCCTACAATCTTTCATGGTCGACGATCCCTACCAAACAGGCTTCAATGGGAGCACTGGACCGGATGGGATTGGTTCTCCAATGGGCACTGATAGATGCCTCGACACGCCTCAGACGCACGAGCAGCTCATCGCACATAATTCGAGTCTCAAGACCCGAGTCAGCGAGCTCGAGGTCATCAATGAGCTGTTTCGTGGTCGGCTCAGTCAATTGGAACAACAGGAGGCGGCCGCTCGTCGTGGACAAGAGGTCGCTGGCGTTGAACAATCGCAGCTGCGTAGCGAAATAGAGGCTTACCAGGAGAACGAGGCTCAGCTTCACGCTCAGCTTGAGGACAGCCACCGGCGAGAGAATAATCTCAAGCGCCGACTCGATGAGCTTGAGATTGAGCTCAACGAACTGAGAGCGGGGTGGGGGGGAAACTTCGACCGTCCTGCCAAGAGGCCTCGCTTGGAAGCAGAAGCACTGGCGGCCATGGGACAGATTGAATCGCATGTGAAACTGGAGCCGAGAATAACGACTGACATGGAGCATTCGGAAGAGATGGGACACGCGCCCTCGATGGAGCACGATCCTATGATGGAGCCCGAGCCCGTGATGGAGCACGAGACGGCACTCGAGCCTCATCCTACGGCGGACCAAGAGCTGGCAACAGATCCTGCACCCGAATATACACACGAACATACACTCGATCACGCACCCGAGCCCGAGCCCGAGCACGAGGTCAAACCTGAGTCTGTGCAGGAGCCTGGACAGGAGCCAGAAGCTGAGTCCGTCATGGAGCATGATGCTGTCATGGAGTCCGCGTTGGAGCCCGAGCCTGCAATGGATCCGGAGCTTGTCAGAGAAGCAGAGCATGCTTCAACCCCAGCGGCAGGTGGTGAGGACACATCTGGTTGAATTGCGAAGGTGTCACGATCGTCTTCTTTACTCTCGACAGTCGCGATCTGGTTTGGTCATGGGTGATAGTTTCTTTTCATATACCCCTGCCCTGATGGGCGTTTTGATTGTTCCTTCCCGTTCTTTTCGGGAAAGATACGGAAGCGTTTTCCATGGTTTGGGACGAGTCAATACTTAATATCACGATCAATGCATGCATCTGGGAATGCTATTTCTTTGGAGCCAACTTCTGTCACTATTGAGTCAAGCAGAGTCTCTCGCAGGCTGACCAAGGGCCAAACAATTGATACGGGCATGGGTCGGTGCAAGCAGTCGAGGTGTATGTGTAGTCGATATAGCCTCCTCATTTCACCAGCCGACCTCGACTGCTCAAGCGATTTTCATAGGATCCAAGTTTCAACCCGTGCCGACCTAGGATATCTTGGCTGTCCCATCTACATGCCTTCCATTGCACCCACCTCATTCGAATTTTGGGCGTGGCCCTCTCGTGCGCCGTCTGCCGGGTCGTGTGCTACAGTATCCCTATCAACCCTGAAGCGGATCTGCTCGCTGCAAGTGAATTGACCATCCAACATATAGTGCTTGCATATCTGCGCGCACGCCCTGCCAGCTGCCAGGCACCCGACAATCGTAAATAGTACTTCCACCTAAGTCATTCTCTCTATTGTACACGAGTTCTCTCGCGCACACCCTGCTTCTTGGCAGCTGGCGAGTCACGTGCACCCGCGACAGACAGGTGTGTGTGTGTGCGTGTGTGGGCTGGTGGGAAAAGCGAGAGCTCGCGCGCGCCTAACAATCGTCGACGGCTGGCACGCACGCTGGATGCGCATCCATCTCCATCCCATTTCTTGCGCCAAACCCAAAACGCTCCCCCGCGCCACCATCTCCCCGATCACCTACCTACAGTACCTGCTGCTTTCCCTCACTCAACACAGCATCAACTAAATCATCCTCTTCAAGCTCACGCACGCGCGCGCACATAACCCCAAGAGAACCAAAGCGTCAGATTTTCCTGGAACGAGGGAAAAAAAAAAGACGCGATGCCCAGCCAGATCTCACGCGGAGGGCCTGTGAGGGGCAAAGGCGTTGGCGCTGGGAAGCTCGCGGGGAAGACGATTGGGACGGGCGCCAAGCGACACCGGTAAGCTGTCTTGTCCTTTTTCCCCCCCTTTCACCCCTTCTGAAGCTTTGTATTTGCAACTTGATTGCAAAAAAAGACCATGGAGAATACTCGTTTCGTCTCATGTCACTCATGTCGGATGAAAGCTGACTTTCTTGGGATGCAGGAAATTGATCAAGGACTCTATCCAGGGCATCAGTGAGTTTCTTATCTGCTCGGAAGCTCAAAAGAACTCGCCGTTGAAAGCGCGCGAGTTTTGAGTGGGCTTTCGATAAAAACCCCCCTCCCCGGTTTTGAGGATGCGCGTTAACCTAATGACTTTTCAACCTTGGGGGGATAGCTCGCCCTGATATTCGGTAAGCTCGCGCTCCTATCTTCCCATCAACGTTTTCCTTTGGGCAGGTCTTTTTCTCTTCATGTTGAAGGGCAAAGAGTCTTGCTGGGGGGTCATAAAACTCGCGATATGGAACGAAAAAAAGAAAGAGTCAGAGCTAATGTGAGTCTTGTTTCGCAGGAGACTGGCCCGCCGCGGCGGTGTCAAGAGAATCTCTGGACAAATATACTCGGAAGCGCGGTTGGCGCTCAAGGATTACCTGGAAAAGGCACGTCTCTCCTCCTCCGCGCGCACTCGAGATGGGGTCCATCTATACTACAGTACGTTTAGGACTAATCAGGGAATTTCAACTTTAGGTCCTTCGCGCATGTGTCATTTACGTCGAGCACAGAACGGCCAAGACAATCACCGTTCACGATGTACGTTTTCAGCTTCACTTTCGTTGGCGTTGCAGCTGACTTATCTGCTCCCCAAGGTGATTCATGCTCTGCGCCGCTTCGGGCGGCCCATTTACGGCTTCGATCCCGAAACCTACGACGCGCGTAAAAAGACGCGCGCCGAGCGTCAAGCCGCCGGCGACGACGCCTAAAATCGGACATCCCTTTACCAACCCAAGGAACTGCGGACCTTGTTTATCCGCAGCATGGAGACTGCGTCTCGTTGTCACAGTCACGAAGTTTTTACGACTTGATCTTGCCCCTTGTCATCGACATTCTGCACGGCGTACTGGAGACGTTTTAGGGAGAAAGGGAATACTTTGCTCATGTTGCTCAATTAGCTATCCATTGTTTACTTCACTTGCTATGCGTTTCGCGGATGGCGGTCATCTATTGTGCCGCCATGTTCCCCCAACGCCAAACTGAAAAAGACTTTACTCCGAGTAGGAACAATACACCACACAATGGCATATGATCCTCGTGTTACTCAGATACAACGCCAAATCTGATCCTTCTTTGGGCCAAAGTCCCATGATTAACGAATGTGAAGATTACATCAGGTCTACCGTAGTGTAGGTATGTGTAGTTGAGTCGACAACGACGGGTATCTCAAGTGAATGAATGTATGGGGTGGATGCGCGCTAAAGCCAATGCTCGCCAGGAAAAGCGCTGCGCTTCAGAAGAAAATGCACGGAAACAAGAAGTGATCCAAAGTTCAAGTTGAAGAACCGGAATGCAAAAGGCAGGGCCCGCTCACCACCTCTTGCGCTTGCTGGCCTCCCACTCGACGACCATGTCCTCAAGAACCTTGGCCGCGCGGTTTTCGTCCCTGCGAAGCGGGCCAGCAAAAATGCTCGGGAGGAGGATGGTGCTGTTAGCATGCTCCTGCGCAAAGCCGACGCGGGCGTCCCTGCCGCAGCGATCCTTGATGGTGCGCACGGCAGCCTCGAGGAGTTGCGTGCCGATGCCCTGCCCGCGGCAGTCGGCGTCAACGGTCCATGCGCGGATGAAGCCCTTGCCGCCGCGTAGGCTGGAGCTGCGATTGCGGTTCCTGCGACGCGGGGACGTTGAGGGCGAGCGGTTCGGTTCCAGCGCGAGCACCGCGGCTCCGATGAGGCGGCCATCGTTGAACCGCCGGGCACCCAGCACGACGAACTGGTCGGCCTCGGCCTCAAGCCACGACCAATTGATGGCCTTGGCGATGGCAGCGTACCCAGCTGTGCAGTAGCGCACGGCACCTAGGAAGGAGAAGACGAGGCCAAAGACAAGAACCAGACCGAGTCCGGTATTCTCATACGAAGCCTGGGCGACTCGAAATGCGGCGGAGCAGGCGACGAGAAGGCCGCCGAGGCAGAGCGGATGACAGAGGAGAATCTTGGCAGCGCGGTGCTCCTGCTGTGACACCGACTCGGCAACAAGGCGTAAGGCGTCGGACATGTCGGCGGTTGAGGTGAGCACATCGAGCGAAAGGTGCGGGACGTCATTATCAGAAACCAATTGCGAGCTGGCGGCAGCTAGGGACGAGGACGATGACGGTAAGAGGTCATGGTGTAATTGCGTCGTACACGGCTCAAAGTAGGGAGCGTTGGTGTTGGATGCGATAGCGGACGCACTGAGGACGAGATTGGCACGGAGGAATGTGAAGAAGGCTGTGTGTGAGATTCGAGTTAGCGAGTGAGCTTGCGCGGATTGATCACTGTAACGTAGGTAGGAAGCGAGATCAAGTAAGGGAAAAGTGTCTGTGGCTTTGTCTCCAATGAGCCGCGGCGCCTCTGACGTCGGCGAGACAAAGAGCGGGCCGGCGGCTGTCCTTGTTACACATGCAATTGTCCGGCGGGGCCAGGGATGAAAAGACAAGGGAAAGCAGAAAGATGAGAAAACATTTGACAATCAGAGCAACACAAAACGTCATTGCCGCGGGAGCTCAAGGGTCACATCTGGTGGTATACATCCTTGGCTGGCGCAATGACATTTGGTTGGTTGAAGAGGGCTTTTTGTGCAAGGATCTTGTTACCCTTGCAGCCCTGTCACCACAAGGATGCAGACTAATGAGACGTTTGAAAATGTAAAAAAAGGGAAAAAAGGAAAGAAGAAAGATTGAGGGGCAAATGGCGGCGGATTTGATCGGGGACATATTGCAAGGGAGTGAAAAGGAAAACCAACAGTTGCAAAAGGTTGACTTACCTGCACTAGACCGAAGGCCAGAGACGAGGCCGACAGTGTCGAAGGTGAAGCCTGGAGCGCAGTTTCTCAGGTCGAGCTGGCGCGGGGCAGGTTCCATCGTGTATAATGATGGCTTTGGGCTGAGCTGAGCTGAGCTGAGGGGAGTCGGGAAATGCGGCGACTGTAGTTGCTGCTCTAGGCGAGCAATGGCGAAGGATTCGATGCGTCTGCCGGTACGGGAAGGTGATGTCGATGACGACGCCGGCAATGCGATGCAAGCGCAACCCGGATGCGTGGGTATGATTGAATGTATGTATGTCGGCAGGTAGAGTCGGGAAGGGGGGGTTGATTATTTTGCGTTGCGGCTGCAGCAGCGACGTTGATATGTCGGTGATTGCAGCTCTCGACGTAGGCGATGATGATGATGATGATGGATATCGGCGGTCGAAAGAACAAAAAAAAGAAGAAGCGGGATGGGAGAGCGTATGGATATACTTTTTTGGGGGCGGGAAGCAAAAAAAGAGAAAAGGCAAGAAAGCAAGACTCGGTGACCAATGGTCGTGTGAAGAGATGATAAGGAAACCCGAGCTGTTGGACAATGACGGGATAGGACGCTGATAAGAGGGAGGAGGAGGGAAAGAAAAAGATGGAGGGGAGGGGCGGCGCGAGGGAGGGGAGGGAAGGAGGGAGAAAAAGGGGAGGGGTGGAATAAAAGTAGAAGTTGAAAAAGAAGACGACGAAGAACAAGTCCCTGCGAAAGAGAGAGAGAGGCAGAGACAGAGAAGGAACAAGGGTACAATTACAGCACAGTGCTAGGGCGTGTGGTTTTGTCGCCTACGCCCATGTCCCTTTTTTTGCATGCGTTGGGAATGCCTAGACGAGCAAGAAAAAATCGAAAACGAAACCTCTTTTTGGGGGTACCGCCGACCGGCGCGTGGGGTTCGGGCGGACCGAGTCGTTGAATAAGGTCAAGCCCGGCAGGTGCAGGACGGAGGAATCGAGAGACATTGATGGACCTTGGGACCTGACCTGACCTACTAATGCACATTGAAACTCGAGGCGCGCCTATCGCAGAGTTGAATGGCAGCCACCGTACCAAATAATCAACTAGACGCTTGTGCGACGAGAGCAGAAAAGGGATATTCGTAAAAGGCAAGGCAAGGCAAGGTGCAGTGCGATAAGTTACAGCAGGTACAGCAAGGTACGAATACGTAAGTGAAAGTTGGGGACGTTTTTTTTGTTTTCGAAGACGCCCCGTGGCTTGTTTCTCTTCGGACCAGGGGTGTGTGGAGGCAAGGAGCTACCCCAGCTTTTTTGCCCTTTTCTTCTTCTTCTTCTTTTTCTCAATGAAGTAATTACCTACGAACGAATATTCCCCTCCCTGATTCTTTGTGGAAAGAGAAGAAAAGGGTCCCCAATTCTGGCCCTCGGACGCCAGCGAAGGACCAGCTCCACAAACGGCCAAGGGCGCGAGGGGGCAGGGGGCAGGGAGGGAGTCTCCTTTGCAAAAGAGACAGCAAAAAAGACAGAAAAGGAAGAGAGTTGGGGAGATGCGAGGTTGCGCGCTGCTTCCAGGCAAGACACTTTTGGGGGCGGACGACCAGCAGCCTTATTTTGGGACAGGGCCGAGATTTGAGAGACACCGAAGAGAGAGACACCAGAAGCAAGAGAGAGGGAGTCGATGCGCTAGTGGCTTGCTGTTGGGCAGGTATCATGTGCGTCAACGGCGGTAATCGGTATAAAAACCCATTCGTGTGTTTCTACGCCATGGAGCTCACTCGAGTCTTTGTATATATTGTGACCTCGGCCGAGCAAGCCCTGCAGGTAGACTCAAGATATCAGAGTCACGGATTCGCCCGTTGCGCGAGTACCGTATGCAACTTGCATCAAGATACTTCGTGGGTGTACAGTCAAGTTGGGTAGTTCCGGGTCACGCAAGCAGTTGAGACGGACCGGCTTGGCTAGCAGCTATCCTAGGTACCTTGGGTTTAGCCTGGGCCGGCGTCTGGGTTTAGCTCGCCATGTGAGAGAAGCTCTCCCACATATTCGCAGAAACGCGGAGGGCTTCTAGACTAGCTTCTCTCCCTCAAGAACTGGCATGTGCGGACAGCGGAGCCGGTGAATGTCTGGCCGACCGGCGAAGACTCGACGCCTGGAGCGGAAGCTTTTTGTGTTCTCTTTACTGCTTGAAATACATGTAGGTACCCATCATCGCTAAGCCGATCCATATGTCATTCTCAACGTGCTTGACAAAGACAAGAGAACGTCGATGTGCCCGCGAGGGAGCGTTAAGCGCATCGCAACATGATGCTCTCCTGCAGAATTCGGGAGTCTTTTGAAACGGCTATCGGCCGACTTACGTGCTCCCCAGGCAGCGGCTGTTAACTTGAGGTTACTTTGTACAAGGTTCCGGCTCCTTGCCGCCTGAGCAGAGACATTTTCGCTGCTCTAGACCCCTCCAGTCCCCTTACCCCCCTCCGAGAGAAGCAGCCGCGGCGGCGATAACAAGCGCCCTCACATGCAACATGAATCTGAGTTAGGCGGGCTACAGTCACCCCTTCAAGGGAGGACGAGGCGGGCGCTTCAACGAGGGTCGTCATTGGTCGCAGCTGGCTAGAGTAGTGTCCAATCAGCGCCTCAACTCGCACGGGGGAAACCCGGACCCAGTCCAGCCTGCAGTGCACTGCGGAGCCGCTCCCCACCCTGTGCCCCCGCCAAACGGGACGGCGAGCGATGGGTCCAGTCGTCAAACTTTCTACCGTATCTCTGCTCCCGTTCACTGGCGCCTTTCCACCCCCCTCCCGGTCTCTTTCTCTCACGTAACAACGTGCGGTCCCGCATTTTCTTTCTTCCAAGGAGCAAGCCCATCTCTCAAAACAGCCGAGACCGCGCACGCCGTGGAACAAGAATGTCTCGCCAAGAATATCTCCGTCGTTCAACCGCTGAGCCACCCGCGCCTACTGTGCTGTAAACTCGTAGAAAAGAAAGAGATATACTTGGTAACTTCACACGCTAGAGAGACATCCGGACCAGTCCGGCTCTCTTTCAGCGCAAGGCCTGGCCTCGATTCGACCGACCGGACGCTCGCGGCCCTACCTACTGAGATGACTCGGCACCACCTGTCAACCTGGTGCTAAGCCAAGTTCGCTACAGAGCTTCCGGTCGCCAAAACAGACATTGTCTCTGCCTACTAGACGGGGAGAGCAGCTCCTTCCCGAGCATTTCTCAGGACCCTGCAAGCGTGGGGATCATCAGGCCCTTTTCCCCGGCCCTCTTCCGCAGGCAAACATGCAATCTGCTAGCTTGAGTCGCATCTAATATTCAGCGTCCGATCAGCTTCACGTGTCTCATCAAGCTCGGCGGTTTCGCCGACAGACCAGGTTCCCCAAAGAACCAAGAACGACCAACTTGAGCCGTTACCTGGATAGGAACACAGCTCGACCACCCTTGTGCGACTTGCTTGTGTATCCGCGTCCGCTGGCCGGCAATGACGGACGATTCAGCCCTGATAGGCCACGCGTTCTCTCCAAAGAAGTCGCCTTACAAACTTGTTCAAAACCCTCGGGCTCTTTTATGCAGCACTCACACAAGGACTACGAATACCCGACCGTATCAGTGCTAGGGCATGCCTATCAATCCTTCCATGTCTGTGCCGTTTAATCGCGCTTCCGCTCTTCAGAGAAGGGGCTGGATGACGACTTTTGAGAGGTTTGGGGCATGCGGGGGGATCAACAACCCCCCCGGGCTAGGGGGCCGATTACCCGCGCCTTTGTGTTCTGCAGAACACGCAAGGCAAGGCATCCGGCACCCATGCCGTCGGTACTCACCGAACGGCCCGGCGCACAGGGCCGCCCGGCTTGTTCCCAACGTCGTTATCCTTTCTTTACCCCTCTTAGGCTGTATGCAACCCCATTGAAGCCGTGCCACGTACTCGTCCACGGCAGCGGGCAAGTATCCAGAATCCTTTCTGCTTCGACAGCCTTGTCATCCCCTGCTTGTTTCGAGCGAGAGAGCAAGTTTCTGAAACACGCCCGGCGAGGACCCCCTCTTCCCCCTCATCGATGCCGATTGACTTGTCTCGGGCGCACCACTGTACAGCACGGAGAATAGGCCGAGAAGGTGAAGTAGGTCATGAGATGTGGGACAAGACATGCCTGGTCGGATCTTGATTGCAGCCTGATCTCACTTTTCGCTCATGACCATGCCTCAAGGTTCACTGATTTCACGATCGTGCCCACCTTTGAGAGATAGCGAGTCTCGAACTTGAGCAGTGACTGGCCACCCATGCATCTACAATGTCCTCTGCGGTCTCGAGTGACAAGCCGATAAGCAAGTGAAATGTCTAAACCGGTAGCTTATATACGCAGACTCGGACTTCATCTAGTCGATTACGGCCACTGACATCACCTTGTCCGTCGTCATGCTGAGCAAAAGAGCCGAGCTTCAAACGCGCACTTCTGCTCTGCGGTTCCGCGCAGCATGTCTTGCTTAGTCATCAGCCAATCTTCGGAGCAGCTCCGAGCGGGCTCAAAATTTTGGCAGATCTCCCCGCTGCCGATTGGCGTCGAGGCCGACTAGCGCCCAACAACCCTGAAATTCTCATCGCGATCAAGTCATTCTTTTCACCCCCGTCGCATCACCCATTGAACCGCGCATACACCAGATCATTCCTCGAACAAAGTAACACGTCTGAGTCGCAATCATGGGCAAGAAGCGATCAAGGGAAGAGGCTCAGGTGGGCCTGTCAAACCACAGCGATGCCGACCGCATGGACGAAGACAGCGGCCCGGACGAGGTAGGCATAAAGTCGTGTGGTGAGGCTTCGTGAAACTCGACGCTAATGCGCACTATTCAGGACTTTGACATGGTCGACGTGGAGTTTGAATGGTTCAACTTTGACACGAATATCGACTTTCACGGCATCAAGGCCCTAATGCGACAGCTGTTCGATGTCGATGCCACCCTCTTCGACATGTCCGCCCTCGCCGATCTCATCCTGTCACAGCCCACCATTGGCTCCACGGTCAAAGTCGACGGCAAGGAGACGGACCCTTACGCCATGCTGACGGCCCTCAACATCCGGGAGCACCGACAAAAGGAGCCCATGAAGCAGATTGCGGATTACCTCGTGGACAAGGCACAGAGCAGCGCAGCTCTGTCGCCCATCGCCGAGCTCATCAAGAGCGGGGAGCAGGTCGGTCTGGTTCTTTCAGAGCGCCTCATTAATGTCCCGTCCGAGATCAGCCCGCCTATGTACTCGATGCTCATTGACGAGATCGAGGCCGCCGTCGAGGACAAGGAGCCGTACGAGTTCAGCCACTACCTCATCCTGTCCAAGACGTATCAGGAGATTGAGTCAACCCTGGAAGTCGAGGATCGCAAGCGGAAAAAGGCAAAGGAGGAGTGCGCGACGTTCTACTTTCATCCAGAGGACGAGATCCTCCATAGGTACGCCCTCGCGCACGGCAACTTTTCCTACACCAAGGAAGAAGACGTCATCGCGGATAGCAAGAGGGCGTTTCAAGACATGGGCATCAAAGCGGCCGGCCACATGATTCTGATTGAGGCGAGCAAGTTTCAGGGCGCCATCAAGGGCATTGGCGAGTATCTTAGGCCACCGCAATGAACAGAGACAAAAAAGAAACAGTCAAGACGAGCAAAGAGATCGGAAGGGGGGCATGCGCTCTAGGCATTGGGCTCTAACCGCTGCATCAAGTATTCCACCTCGACCTCTTTTGTCAATGGAATGACAAAGTCCTTGTACATGGCGACGACGGCATCGACGTCAATCTTCGTCGGCCCCTCGGTGCCGCCGGGTGCGCTCGGGTCCTTGCCGTAGGTGAGAGCCTTGAGGCGGAGGCGCTCAAAGATGGACTGCTCGACGGCCTTGTTGGTGATGGACTCGGCGATGCCCTGCCGGTCGCCGGCCTTTATCAGGCGGGTGTACTTTTCCGTCTCGGAGCGAAACTTGGACTCGGCGACGAGCTTGCCGTAGTGGATCCTGCGCGAGAGGGCCTGTAGGCAGGCGAAGTCGCACGTCGCCGTGGACCCGTAGTTCTCCTGCGACTCGCCGCGGTCCTGACGACCAAAGTCCGGGCACGCGGCGGGGAGGAAGCGGTTGATGTAAAAGTCCTTGATCTTGGCGTTGACGTTGACCGAGTTGGGGTGCAGGATCTTGGGATAGTTGAGCGGCTTGAGGATCGGCTTTTGCACGGCGTCGGGGAAGAAGGGGTACTCGTCGGGCGACTCGTAGCGCCGGATCAGCGACTGCAGCTTCTCTTGCTCGAAGAAGTACCAGTCGAAGAAGCTCAGGCTGCTGTCGGGGATGTGTATCGCGCCGGGCGTGTAGATGGTCTGGGCTCGCCCCCGCCGCCGTCAGCTCTATGTGCTCGTGTATCCTGCAGTGAAGCTCCAATTGACGCGGGACAGGCGGTTCAAAATACCTTATTGAGTGCGAATTGGACTCTCTCGATGAGGTGAAATGTGATTGTGTCCTCGAGACGTCTGGACCGAGAATAGAACAGTTAGCGAAGCCGGGTTTTGCGCGAGCCCTGTCGATTTGGTGGTGCTGGTCTACATCAATTGGAAGCGAATGCGCGACAGGTCGAGCGCCTTTTCGGCGTCGGCCATGTCAATAACGGAATCCATGGCTTAAGAGGGCGTTGCGTTCGTTTTGGTGAAGCGGTAGAGTCGAGTTGGTCGATAGGCGTACGTTTGCGAGGACGGATGGAGGGAAAGAAAACGGGCGAAGCGTCAATACGAGCTAGTGGGGCGGATGGAGGGAAAGCTCAAGCAAAGGTGGAGGTTGGATAAAGATCGATGTCTAAGCGGTCAGGAGCCAATTGAAAAATTGGGGAGAATATGATGCTTTTGCGGTTGGTTGCGTTGCGCGATGGCCTTTCGTGGGCGGAGCTTGCCGGGTCTACTCAGAAGTACAGTATGTTGATGCTTGGGATGAGAGATGCAATTGAGGCGTGAGTGAAAGTGGTGCGTCATGCTCGGGGTACTCTTACACCGCAACACGATTCCAGGGACGCGGCATGGGACCGATATCGGGGTTGACGGCAGCATTCATCTCCGTACCGGTACTTTGAATGTCAATCTTGTCCCGTCCGCCAGACGGCAAGAGCTGCCGAGTTGTCTTCCATCCTGACAGATGTGCCGCTTTTCTTCCGCACATCCTGACATCTACGCAGATGCTGACTTGCCACCGACCTGCAAGTAATCGCCCGCGCCAAGGTGCGTCGGGGATTACCACGCAATCGAGCGACGTAGCGCATGCATCCCACCGGCCTTGATCGGACAGAGAGAGATGTGATGTGTCGGCAAGTTGCCGAAAGTGCTTGCAGGCGAGTGCCGCGAACCACAGTCACCCACTCCTCCGATGGCCGTGGCTTTTTTGCTTGGAGGGGGTTGAGATCAGCACGGCATTCGATATGAATCAAATCTACGACGGAGACTGCGAGCACAGCCGACACTATCGATTCAATGACACCACCTGCTGAATGCAGAGAGGAAAAGGACGAAAGCAGGATCATGCTGCTGCACCCTGCAAGGTCCAGCAGCCGCGGGAACCAGGATCGAGGTCGAATGCCGAATTCTTGCCCCGGAAGGGATCTCCGCCTCGCGTCAATGGAGAAAGCTCCGAAGGGAGGCGTCGTCAATTTACCAGCTTATGTCACATGAGGAACAACGGGAGTCGTGCCTCCCTCGATGATGCGGCAGCCGCTCAAGATCGCGCATACGAACCGGGCGGGAGCATAGGTTGCATTGGGCATTATCCGACTCGAACCAGGGGTCCTCCCTCGACGAATGAGAATGAGAAAATTGTCACAAGGAGTCCTGAGATGACTGGGTGACAGTCAAGGAAGAGAAGCCTCCGCCACACCCAGACTTGTGATCCTTTGCACAATGACAGCCAGGAGGTGACAGCGCGTCTAAAGCCAGTTTGCCATTCCCGATAATGCTTATTTATCCCCGTCTTCATAATCGAGGGCTGGCTGGTCTTTGCAGCTTCACTGCGCAAGGTCAGTTTACTACGGGGTTGAACATGGAAGGCTCATCTCTCGTCGGAGCAATCGCAGCCAGCAGGGAACCGGGGATACACACTCGATCAATTACTCTCGCTGCGGCCCCCCAGGTTGCGCTTCTTAATGATCCCTTTGTTTTCCCAGGTCCGACAGCCATCTCGCGGTGATATTACTGAGGTAAGCGAATGAGCAGATGACAAGTGCATCAACTCGCGCAAACTCTCCCCTCTCATCGCCCACCGGCCGTTCATACTCTTGATGCTATGCGAGAAGCATATTCGTGACTGGGGTTTGAACTGCCAAGAGCGCCAGGTCCGCCGCTTGGAAAATGGCTGTTCATCACGTTGTCTCATTGAGCCCATTAACTACAGCGTGCCGTTCAGACAGCCTCCATCAGGAATATTCCGCATATTTGATACGCTCATGTCACTCCTCGCTCATCAACCCAAGTACGTCATACCTTCAGGTGAGAGTCGTCGGCATATTCACAAGTTAAAACTGCTGTCCTTACTCGACTGGCCATCCCGAGATGTCATTCCTCTCCGGTGAGCGCCTTGCACGTCCCCAAGAACTGGTGTTGGAGCATACGGCTCACTCTTGTGTTACTATCAACTATTCCTGGAAGTTGTAACTATGTGTTGTACGATGTGCTGCGTCCGTGCTGCTGCAAATGAACAAAAGCCACCCGGCGCACAAATTCATGGCAACTAAAAATCGGCCTCGAGAAGTCGCGCTTGAATATTGTTGACAAGGGTCTACTTCAAAGTCCCGATACATCTTTTCGTATGCTCGTGTCTGGGGTCCCAATACTTCAGACTCAGAATCTTTGAGCTTTCCTATGCTTTTCACCCCAGCTCAGCTTACACAAACCCTCACGCCCATGGGACGACCAGGAGCCCAGCCCTCTTGCGGAACAATATCACAGGAAACTTTCTTCAGCGGCATGCATTTCCTTTTCCATTGGTATGCTCTTCTTTCTCAATGTGGAAGTCACTCTGCGACTTCAAGTCATCTCTTGCTCACTTTATTCGCCAGGTGCCGCCTGCATTCCTCATCTGTCTCTTTCTTCGCTGCAAGGATCCAATCTGCGACTTCGCTTTCACAGTCCCATACAAAAATGCTGACAGTCGACTTTCGTTGGCTATTCAATCGCGATAGAGCCGTATGTCGAGGGGCGAAAATGTGGGGATCAGTAGCCTTTCTAAACGGCCGGCCGGGACAATCAACTCTTCACCATAGCGTCTGCTAGGACGACCGCCTATAATATGAAACTACTCATATACTCGAAAGCGTTCTTGGTCAGACGAGTCACTCTCTCCAACGTGGTCATGACAATTTACATCGCGATTCGGCGCCGCCGGGGAGTATGTTTCCCGCCGCAGGCACTATGCCAAACCGACTGCGGCGCGGTCAGCTCTGTGAACGTCTCAAAGCCACTTTACGCGAAGCTACCGTGTGACTGTACGCCAATCATTCTCACAAGGCACGAGAGTGTATCAGCTCCTCCTGATACCTGATTCAGCGCCTGCATCTCGGGACCTGCCACCTTTTCCATCCGAGAGGCGGTTCTCGATGTGAAGACTCAGCCATACGAGTCGGCATCCTTATATGATGATGGCTTCGACGGATCCCGATGTCGTCTCGCACATTGACGGTTGAAACTCCTTGCTCTTTCGTAGTACTTCGCGAAAGCACACTCGTCAGTGCCGCGATGCTGCTATCTTCCATCTTTCTTGGAGCCTTGTGGCTCGGCGAGGTGGCTCATGGGTGAGTCGAGAACCTGAGTTCTTCGCGATTCATCTCTTTTTGTCTTCATCTTCCAAGGCTCTGCCCGTGTTACATCTCTAGACACTTTTACTGACAAGGACTTTAGCATGTTTCTACGCAGTTATGATCCAAACGTTCAGTACGACTACGTGATTGTTGGATCCGGGGCCGGCGGCTCCCCTCTAGCAGCGCGTCTCGCCAGCTATGGACACAGCGTACTACTACTGGACGCAGGAGATGATCAAACGCACTCATACCAGTATCGGGTACCAGCTCTGCACTTGCTGGCTTCCGAGTATGTTCCCATGACGTGGAACTACTTCGTAAACCACTATCCGGACTTAGATCGTCAGCGGAGAGACAGTAAGATGGTATGGACTCTGGCTAACGGTCAGGAATACGTCGGCAATAACCCCCCTTACGGAGCTTCTCCAAAGGGTATTCTGTACCCACGTGCCGGGACATTCGGAGGCTGCACAGCGCATAATGCTATGATCACCTCCTTACCGGACGACGAGGACTGGAACTACATCATGAATGTTACGGGGGATGCCAGCTGGGCGCCCTATGAAATGCGGTCTCTATTCCAGAGGCTGGAGAACTGCCAGTATACGCCTCACTCATCGACCGGACACGGATTCAGCGGCTGGTTGACCACGAGTGTCACAAGTCTCGCCTTCAGTCTAATGGACATGAAGCTCAACGCCATGGTCCTTGGCGCAGCTTCAGCCCTAGGACAAGGTTTCTTCGGAAAGATCTTCCTCGATGGGTTGGGACTCGCCCAAGTCTTCGTCCGCGACTTGAACTCGGGCTCTCCGGACCGCGACCGTCGGGACGGACTCTTTCAGGTCCCCCTCGCAATCAATAACGGCGTTCGGTCCGGTCCGACGGACTTCGTAAAGACCGTCATGGCGCAGCCAGGCGCGCGCCTCGACGTACTTCTCAACGCGTTCGTCACACGCATCGAGCTTCAGCCAGGTGTCAATGGCAGGAAGAGGGCACAGGGTGTTTGGGTAGCTCGTGGTCAGAGCCTGTACCGCGCCGATCCGCGGGCTCAGTCCGGTCAACCGATGCCTCAGACACAGCTGATTCGGGCTCGTAAGGAGGTCATCATCTCGGCCGGTGCCTTCAATACACCCCAGCTTCTGAAGCTGAGCGGCATCGGCCCGAGACAGGAACTTCAGAGATTCGGCATCCCTACCGTTGTTGACCTACCAGGAGTTGGCACTAATCTTCAGGATCGATATGAGAACACCGTGGTCACCAGCAGTGCTGTTAATTTTACACTTATCCAACCTTGCACATTCCTTCGAAGCTCACCGGATCCTTGCCTCAACAACTGGCTGAACGGTAGGAGCATTATTAGCAGGGGTGGCTACACAAGCTCAGGCATTGCTCTTGCCGTCCTCAAGAAGTCTTCCGTCGCTGAGAACGATATTCCCGACCTATTCATTGCCGGTGGTCTGGCTCAGTTTACCGGATACTTCCCCAACTATTCTGCCAAGGGTTATGCGAACCCTTCAGCATGGTCGTGGATTATTCTCAAGGCACACACAAGGAACAGGGCCGGCACGGTTCAGCTTCGCTCGGCGGATCCGCGTGATACACCCATCATCAACTTTAACTATTTCGAGTCGGGAACCAACACGTACGGCGAGGCCGACAAGGACGCGCAAGCGCTTGCCGAGGGTCTTGATTTTGCGCGAAAGGCTACTGCCAACATCAACCACGCATCTCCATTTGTCAGATATACGGAGCAGTGGCCCGGCAACCGCGTGAGCGATCTTCAATCAGAGAAGCAATGGGCCAGAGATGAGGCTTGGGGCCACCACGCTTCTTGTACGTGTCCTATCGGGGCCGATAACGACCCGATGGCCGTGCTCGACTCGAGGTTCCGCGTACGTGGCGTGGATGGCCTTCGTGTCGTGGACGCGAGTGTCTTCCCCAGGATTCCCGGCTACTTCATCGTCTTGCCCGTATACATGATCAGCGAGAAGGCGGCCGATGCGATCCACCAAGACTCAGAGCTGCTACCGCTGAACACACCGGGCTCCATTCCCGTCCGCCCCTATCCCGCCTACACGTACCCTATCTATAATATGCCTTCATTCAGCATGCCGTCCTTTCAAATGCCGTCGTTCACTATGCCGACGCTGAGCATGCCATCACTGAATATGCCATCATTCAATATGCCATCGTTCAATATGCCGTCATTCACGATGCCTTCTTTCCCAATGCCTCCTTTCTATTAGCAGACACTTGAATGTGAGAATATGATACCGGGAGAGGGCTTCAAGCTTTTCAGAGGATATGTGAAAGGTATTGGCTAGCAATACGAGAGTGACTACGCGCTTTGTCTGAATTGAACAGTTTGGGGCTCTTGACATGAAGGCCTAGAATGCTTGGATCGAAGCTCTCACCTCCACTCAACAGGTGGTGGAGACAGAGCAAGCACAACTTATTCAGGATACCTCTGAGTGAAAACAAGTTCGAAGAAGTCGAGTTCAGGCGTTTTCCAAAGGGAACAATGATTTGTAAAGGATGCTTGAGACAGCGATCAAAACCACGAGTGAATGTTGATGAAATAATGAGTTCATTATCGTCATTCCACGTTTCTAATTTTCTCTTGATGGAGAAAGCTATGTAGCTGGTCAATGATTCGACCCCGAGAAGGAATACAGCAAACGCCCAAAATCCAGGCCCCCCCGGACGTCCCTTTTCGGGGGACGCTGCCGGTCCACGCCACTCAACTGCACTCAATACCCCAACAGGGACTCAACCCAGCGCCGTAAGCGCTGTCCCCGGCTCTTCGACCCACCCCGGGACTGGCGGTTGCCTCGCTCAAACTCGGGCCCGTCGGAGCCGGGTTTGTGGGGCCGGCTCGCCTGAATGCCGCGCCCAGGACGGCCGGGATTGTCACGGCTGTTGCCTGCCCGAGGTCCCTGTCCGCAGCCACGGGGAAGCGTAAATGTGCCGTCCGAGTTGGTCGGCACAGCCGCCTGACAGACATCGGGCTTGACCTTGTAGGCATCCCGCGGATTGGTCGGGTTAGGATGCGGGTGCTTGCGTCTCTTCTATATCACGATGAACAGACTGTTAGAAATGGCTACACAGGGAGGCGGGGGGCAATGTGAGAAGGGGAAATGGGGGTTGAAGGAAGAATAACGTACTCCGCAGTTCTGGGCAAAGATGTTTGCGGTGCTGGAAAAGGGGTTGGCGAAGCCGACTGCCTCGGCGAACTGGCCGATGATGGCCTTGTTGGCGGCGCTGTCGGCGTTCTCGAGGTAATCGCAAAACTTGGACTTTTGCTGCTCCTTGCTATCGCTCGAGCTGATGCCGGGAATCCCGAGCTCCTCGGCGGTGACGGCACGGGCTCGTACGAGCGGCGCGTCGCTCCGAGAGCACCTCTGCTCGAGCAGCTTCTTGGCGCCGTCCGCCTCGCTCGACTCGTCGGCTGCTGTCAGGCTAAACCGTCTGGCCTCGGAGGCGTTGCCGGCGGCGGGGCCAGACGAGGAGGACATTCCGGCGCTGGAGCAGAGTTGGCCGAGCTGCTCCGAGTCGAGGCTCCGGATGGCCTCGACGTCGAGCTGGTTCGCCAACAGGCCCTTGAGGTTCTGGGAGACGCCCATGGACAAGGCGAGGTCGTCCTGGGCAGCGTCGAGGCCCGCGCCGGACTGTGCGCCCAGGGCCGTGGCGGCCGCTACGCTCAAGAGTGCCAAACGCCGCATCGTGAAGGGACTGTGAGCTTTTCTTTCTTCCTTTCGACTATACTGCGAGCCGGCTCTGCTCGTTGAACGGGTTTGCAGAGTGAAGGACACGGGATAATGGGACGAGGTTTCTGTACGATCGCGAGGAAGAGAAGGCGGGAGAGGACGAGAGAGGCGGCGGCTCAAGGGCGCGCGGGATATAAATGCAGCGAGACTTGTACGGCTGGTGAATCAAGGCGGGTCGAGAGACAAATGACACAAACGACGACGGAGTAGAATGCCGGCCTTGTCTCTTGATTGAGGCGGACGGCTCAAGGTGAAGCCGGCCCCCTTTTGGCCTGTCCTTGGGTCAAGAACAGCCGCTTCATGGGAGAGGGTGGGAGGACCGCATGCCAAAGGTGTCGAGGCAGGGAGGATGGGGGTGTTTCTGATGACGCTCCATGGCCCAGGAGCTTGCGATGCCTTATTCACGTTCCTCTTGAGGACCGGTTTTCCGGGCGAGAGAAGTCGTCGCTTTCCGCACCGGCCCATCTAAAGACTTGCCTCTCTCGAAGTTCGCATTCCTCGTTTAGCTCGCCGTCTTGTTTACATGTGAGACAAGCCTGGGATTTTTGAGCTAGTAGCTTTCCCCCGGCATTTTGGGTCTTCAACCTTGGCTGGTTGATGGGTGAGTTGTCATATTGTCGAAGTGCTGAGCTGAGATGCCGAGCGATTGTTGTGCAACAGATTGCATTCATGCTCTTGTTTGCAGACGATTAAGAACGGCCAGCAGACGTGTCTTGTATAAGAAGGGCCAAGTCGCTTGATATGGAGTGAACGGACGCATCATTGTTCCCGTTCGGCAACGTACACTGAGCACTCAGGAGACATGCTTAAAGGGAGAGGCAGGACGAGTCGATCGGGCATCTGAGCGGATAAAAAGTCGAGTAGAGCGCTTCCTTCTGGCATGTGTCTTGTATCATGACGGTGGCACGAGAGGCTCCAGCTGGTGGTTGGAGGTTGAGTCTAAGCTGCTTTGCTCTAGTGTCACACGTGAGAAGACGTTGAGCTTTCCCGATTGGGACAGGCGCTGAGTGAAACTCAGAACTGTCGAAAGGTTAGTTGGGTAACTCGGGAGAAACCTCCTCTTCTTGTGCCTGGAGTTTGAGCTGCTTTTTTTCTACGTGTTACTTTGATTGCTCTATTCTGCATAATGGTAAGAGTATTGTAGTGGCGTGAATGAGAAACCGGTGCCATGTCACAGACCGGTTTGATGGGCCGATAGAGCGAGTCATGATGAGTTGGTGTTGAGTATGTAGGGGCTGCAACGCCTCTGTAGTCTGTACAGCATTTGATGTCAATTCAAATACATATTGCTGTGAGCATGCGCAGCATCTCGAGGTCTGACTCGTGTTTTCTCACATCCAACACCTCAACTAAACGTTTGAGTGTATGTATTCGCCGGCCCCATGAAGCACTGCTGTCAACCTTACTCATGTGCATCATGGGTAAATGCTCCGTATCATAGATCATTTGGCAGCGGCCTTACCTTGATGGTGGAAAGCGATTGCAAAATGTAGGTACAGTGAGCTCTGTCGGAGCCACTCGGTACGTATCTACCCATCATCGGACCTTGACACCGTGCCGGCGATGAATGCGGGGCAGTCGCTTCACCTCCGGCGCCCGGCAGCTTCGGTGTCGGGGCCCATAAAAAGACGGAGGACCTTTTCCGGAGCATCGGTGACGCATCACCGATGGATACCTCCCTGTACGTACCTCGGTACCTGAGAGAATTGTCCCCTATGAATTGTGCACCTGCACTATTTACCCGCGCGCGCAACCTTGTCTGCTCCCCGCGTTTATCCGCGAATAGAAAGCGTCGCGTCTGGCTGGCCTCAGGCTCGTGACGGTTCCGGGTTCATCGACCCTTGACCTGCATAGTTCTGCCGCACCGTACACTATTTCGTACATACACCGTCCCGCGAAAAAGGCAGTCCAGCCCGTGGTGTCACATTCATCCAGCAATCCAGCCTCGCACACACGTGCATACACATACGATTACATACGACACATGCAGTACACCAGTCATCCTCTCAGTCGGTGACTTTTCTCTCTCTCCCCTCCATCATCCAGACGGCGCGCGGACGTCAACTGCAGAGAGCCATGGCTGATGCCGACAATCACTATGGCTTTCCGGATGACGCCGGCGTCGACGATGATCAGCCCATTATTTCTGTACGTCTGGCGCAAGTGAAGACGTCTTTATTTGGCCGTGGACTGACAATGCCCGTCGTTCAATCGCAGACCCGCGGTCTTGAGGCCCTGGGGCGCAAAGTGACGACGACCGCTTCTCACCTCATTGTTCCCAATGCTGAGGCCGCCGCGAATCACTATCAGACAGCCATGGCACAGGTTCACAGGCAGCTGCGCCGACCGTCGGTTCAGCGAAGTGTCTTCTCCATGGCGCGCACTACGCCTACAGACATGGTTCGCGCGAGGTTATCCACGACCGAGATCCAGCACCGCGCCCTCACGCGCTTGCCCGACGAGCTGCTGTCCAATATTCCGGAAAGCGAAAACTCGTATTCTCTCTTTCAGGGCTTTCAAGCGAGCTTCCCCGAGCTGACGGCCGAGGGCAAGAAACATCGGCGACGAGTCTCCAGAGGGAGGAAGCTACTCGAGGAGAGCCCAGGCGCCCCCCCGAGAACCAAGACTCTTGGCCAGCTGAAAAAGGAGCGGGCGTCCATGATGCATGAGTTTGAGCTGCTCGGTATTCGTAAAAACATGGCAAGCAGTGAGATTCGCGACATTGACAACAAGATTGCCAACCTCCACGGCATGCGGCGGATAGTCCTGGACCGGTTAGCGAGTCTCGAGCAAGACGAGGCTTTACTCGAGCACGACTGTGCGTTCACCTTGGGCACCTACACGACTTCACTAGCTAACGTACTGCAGTGATGGAGGTTGAAGGGCGAGTAGAGGAGGCGCAGATATTGGCAGACGAGGCCGAGAGCCTGGCGCAAAGTACGCCAACGAAAGACGATTCAGACCTAGTTGGCGACGCCGACGACCACGACCCCGAATTCATGTCACAATCCGTATACGAAAAGTTGCCCGCATCCAACACTAGCACACCGTCGCGACGAACAAAACGATCCTTGCGGCGAAGGTCCATGCCCATACTACACGAGCATTTCGAGCCCGGCTCGAACATCCGCGAAGTTCGCGCCCATAAAGACACCATCACCGCCGTCGACTTTGACGCACCTTTCGGCACAATGGTAACCGCAGCGCTGGACGATACGGTCAAGGTCTGGGACCTGAACGCTGGCCGATGCATGGGCTTCCTCGAGGGTCACGCCGCATCTGTCCGCGCCTTGCAGGTGGAAGATAATATCCTGGCAACGGGATCCGCCGACGCTACCATTCGCCTATGGGATCTCAGTAGAACCCTCTATGATCCTCACGGAAATCAGTTCGACAAGGGAGCCGAAGACGAAGAAGCGATTGCGTTTGAGAATCCAGACGACCAGCCCATCGATCCGCCCGAGGGCAGCATGGACGACTGTGCCCTTTTCACCCTCGAGGCGCACGTCGACGAGGTGACTGCTCTTCACTTTAGAGGAGATGTCATGGTGTCCGGCTCGGCAGACAAGACGTTGCGCCACTGGGACCTGGTGAAGGGTAGGTGTGTACAAACTTTGGACGTCATGTGGGCCGCAGCGCAAGCATCGGCGTCGGGTGCCAGCGATAGCGCTTGGCGGCCAACGGGTCGGGGTCACTCGGCATCGGCCGACTTTGTCGGCTCTCTGCAAGTATTCGAGACGGCACTGGCATGTGGCACAGCCGACGGCCAAGTACGGTTATGGGATCTTCGCAGCGGACAGGTTCACCGGAGCTTGGTGGGCCACACTGGTGCCGTGACATGCCTGCAATTTGATGACGTGCACCTCGTCACCGGCAGCTTGGACAGAAGCATCCGGGTAAGTTTTGCAAGACTCTCCAATGTAGCCCTTTCATTAAAGGTAGCTGACGATGTACACGCAGATATGGGATCTTCGGACGGGGTCTATATACGACGCATATGCGTACGACAATCCGATCACGAGCATGATGTTTGACGCCCGCAGGATAGTAAGCGCGGCCGGAGAGGACGTTGTCAAGGTATATGACAAGGTCGAGGGCCGACAATGGGATTGCGGAGCGGGCGTGTCTGCGGCCGAGGATGGCAAGAGTCCCGCCGTCATCGAGCGCGTTCGCGTACGAGACGGTTATCTGGTTGAAGGTAGACAAGACGGCATTGTCGGAGTATGGACGTGCTGAGTATAGATGAATGAGAACCAGTCTCACCTCGAACGGCTGTCTACGACGAGATGAAGCTGTACAAAGCTACTTTACGGTGTTGTCGAGTCATTCAATGGCATATTGGGCCAAGACAGAAAGACGCTCGATTCCCCTGACGTACTATTTACAGCCACTGATGTATAAAAGATGCTTGTACCCTCTTCAATTGTACAAGTCCTATCAAGTGTGGCCAGCTGACCGTCTCATTTCAACGACATTTGGCAATCAAAACCATCGCCGGCCGTACAAGGCATCTGCGACCGCCTGTTGCGCCGCGCCAACATCTTCACTGTCCGACACGACCTCAGTCTTGGGCTTTGCCTGTTCTTCGGGCTTGATGAAATACGGCCCGTCCACTTCGCACTGCTCATCCTTGGCCGGAAGGGTTCCGGAGCGCAAGAAGGCGCGCACATGGTCGGCCATGCACTTGGACTGGACGCTGATGGAGCAATGGCCGTAGCCCTTGACCTCGATGAGGCGCGAGCCGCGAAATGCGTCGCGGGCGGTGCGCGCCGAGACGAGCGGGCATATGGGGTCGTAGGTGGTGGAGAGGACGAGCAGCGGACGACGCGTTTCGACGCCCCTTCGCGGCTTGTACGTATGCGTCGTGGGGATGACCCAGCGCGCCTTTGCGAAATACGTGCCGTCGCCAAAGGGGGCGAAGACGGAGACGTTGCGCAGGGGCGCGAGGACGTCGAGCAGGCCGCGCAGGTCGCTCGGCCAGGCGGCGGGACCCGAGACGCCGTCGTTGACGGTGATGAAGTTGACTTGCTCCGGCAGCACGACGGGGGGCGTCGTCTCGTCGGCCAGCACGTAGGCCAGCAGCGCGTCGGTCCCGTTGCCGCGCAGCAGGGACGCCAGGTTGGCGGCGAGCTGATGCCACACGGACGGCTTGTACATGCCGCTGAAGAGGGCGCCGATGAGCATCTTGTCCCAGTCGAGGACGCCGTAGGTGGAACTGTTGACGTAGACGCTCTTGGGGTGCTTCTCGAGGTCGCGGAGGAAGGACATGACTCTTGTCTCGAGGCTCTTGGCCGCAGGAGACGCAGACTCCGACTTGGACCCAGAAGAGGACGAGGACACATGCTCGTCGTCGTCTGCCAGTCCGGCGAGCGCGCAGCTCTCGGGCCCGGCCTTGACGCACTCCTCAAAGAAGCCGTGCAGGACATTCTCCGTATCGACGAAATCGGCCGGCTCGACCAGCTCGTCATACCACCTGAACTGGTTCACGACGCCGTCGACGATGACGCGGTCCGACCGCTCGGGGAACATGGTGGCGTACGTCTGGCCCAGGAGCGAGCCGTAGCTGAAGCCCCAGTAGACCATGTCGCGCTGGCCGAGGGCGTCGAGCACGTCGTTCATGTCGGCGGCCGTCTGGGGCGTGTTGACGTGGCGCCCAAACTCGCCCATGCTGTCGGCGCAGGCGCGCGCAAAGTTGCCGTTCCACGCCCAGAAGCCCGGCGCGTCCTTGTAGGGCGAGCCGCGCAGCGCAAAGCCGCGCAGGCCGCGCGTCCGCTCGTCGGGGAAGCAGCTCGCCGCGGGCCGCGAGTCGCCCACGCCGCGCGGGTCAAAGGACACAATGTGCAGCTCGTCGCCGACAATGGACCGCAGGCGCTTGCCCGCCCGTCGGACGAAGCTCAGGCCGCTCCCGCCGGGACCGCCCGGGTTCACGATGAGGTTCTCGGTGGCGTTGGCGTTGCCGCGCAGTCGGATCAGCGGGATGCTGAAGGTCTTGGTGCTGTTGTCGTTCGATCTGTCCCGGTTGAAGTGGTCCATGGGGACCTGGATGGAGCTGCATTCGAGACCCTCGGTGTCTTCTTTGTACCCGCAGTCCTTCCATTTGATGCTCTCGCCATTGTATTGTCGCAGTGTCGAGTGTTGACATTCATGATGATGATGATGATGATGATGAGAGACGCTGAAGAGGCGAGTCGTCCATAAGCTGACGGCCAAGAGGGTGGCTATCGTGAGGAGAAGCCATTTCCCTCGACGGCGAGACTTGGACGCCTTTTGCGGTATCGACACATACGGCAACTCATTGTCTTGTTGTATGAGCAGACGTCCCTTTTCTTCCATAGTTGCTGGTTTGTCGAGAATGAGATGATGATGATGATGTTGCAGTGGGGCAAATGGGAGAGAGTGAAGCAAAAGGACGCGGGGCATGTCCCATGTTTTAAAGTCATCATCGACCATACATATATCCAGCAAAGCAACTTGAATATTCACACAACTAAATCACATCTTGTAGCATATCAACAAGTTCCCCCGATACATCATGCTATCCGACCTGCCTAAACGGGCAACTATCGAGAGCTAGGCATCCACCGACTCTTGTCCAAAGCCAACAGACGTGCATAACTTGGGGGCCGCAATCCCTTGATTTCTTACATTCTATGAGTCAATTGGGCGCTTCAAGTCACTCTTTCTTTCTCACATGAAGTGCATCTCGAAAGCGGCTTGTACTGTATGAGAGTTTGGCAGATCAGGGATCCCTCAGAGGCCGCGCGTCCTTCTTTCATCTTCCTCTCTGTGCTCTCAGAGTGTTCTTCCAAGACTGCTCTAGAGTCATTTCATTATATGAAGCTAGAATATAGATTAAATTATATCTTGAATACATTGAGATTCTAATCCCGTCTAAATATACCATCTTCAACGACTTCGATATCTTCTCTACAGCCTTGTAAACCCCAGTAAGCACTCACAACTCAGCACGACCTGCCCATGTCCTCTCAATCAGAATGGATCAAGGCGCAAGTCGCGCCAACAGAAGCAGCCCTCGACGCAGGCGACGGATGCCACCCGGACGAAGGCGCCGCACTCCTGACCTACCTCGAAAGCAACAACCCATGCCCCAAAGAAGCCGCAGTCGCCATCACCGCGCCCGTCCTCGGCGAGTCGAACCCTCCCGCACGTCTCTTCCGTCTCGTCGACCTCCTCTGCGAAGCCCTAGTTGAGCTCAACGACGCTGACCGGCACAAGATGCTGCAGCTCCTCGGCGCCATCCACGCTCTCCCCCCCTCGGGCCAGATCGACTGGGAAGCCCTACGCGATTTCGGCAACATGTGGTGTGACTTGTATCGAATGCATATTCACGGAACCGCCACTTTTGAGCACAACGAGTACCCTCTTTCCGACGAGAGGGCGGCCGAGCTGCATGGTTATTCTGCGAGCGTGGGGACCGCAGAGGCGAGCATGTACGTCGCTGGAGTCGGAAACGTCCCCGTGCGGTGGGGGTACGAGACGCTTGATCTGGTCTTGTCGGACCGGCCTGGCCTGGATGTCTATTTGAGCGGGATACGTGCATGGCTCCTCGTTGCCGGGGAGAAGCTGAAGCGCGAATTGGCGATGAAGGAGATTGGTTCGTTTGGTATCAGAGATAGCCTCGCCCGAGATGAGCAGTGGGCCAAGTGGAAGGCGGCATTTCTTCAGATTAGCAGAGGCAAGGGCTCTCTGCCAGAGTATTCTAGACAGATTGCATTAGAATGCTACAATTCGATATAGGCCTGGACAATTCATTGTCAATACACCATTCAGACCAAGTTGGAAACACCGATACAGGTAAGTCGAGAGTAATGTGTGGTATATGTATCCAGATGATATGTCCAAAGGCGGACCCATTTTGGTCTGTAAATCTAATTACAATCTCTGCTATGCCATGCAGCAACATATGAAAAACGTTGTCCGTCCCAAGATCCAAACGCCAATCCCAAAATAAATAAATAAGCAAACACCGTGAGACCCCCTTTTTCCCGTACCGAAAACCCCGAAAAACGCCTTTAACCTGGTGCCCAGTTGCTGAAACTGCTCGCTGCTGTTGAGCCGCCGAGACTGTACGGCGCATTCCTTGAACCGTGATGCTTGTTGTGGCCCAGGAAGCTGGGCATCATGAGCTCCGAGAGTCTCGCCCGGAGATCCGAGCTCTGCACCGTCTGTGCCTCCGAGTCGACGCTTGGCGTCGGTGTCGGTGACTCCACCAGTGTGATCCTCTCTGCCTCTTCCTCCTCTTCCATGTCTTCGTCGTCCATCTTCTTCGTGGTCTCGTCCTCTGCCAGTGGCTCTGGCTCGGCGTACCGCAGCGGTGGCAGCGATCCGAACCGGTATGCGTTCTTGATTCCTGCTCCGAGGGCCTGGTCGGCACGCATCTTGGCCATGTGCCACTGGACCCAGTACATCTGCTCGTGCTCGCGCAAGTAACGCCGCCCGTGGAAGCTGTGAAGCACGACCTCTCGAGAGAGCAGGCCGAGTCGCCGGCGCGCGTCGGTCTTGTCGTACATGCGCTGCGATAGCCACTCGACGTCCTCGTCCGTGATCTCCTCTGGCAGAGGCCCAACGTCACTCTTCTCACCCTCCTCCGTGAAGCGAGCCCATGGCCCAACCATGCAGAGAAGACTCAACTGCGCACGAGCTAGAGCCACAGGGTCGTTTGGAGCGACAACTTCTCCGTAGCGCGTTGACTGATCGTCGGGATCCGTCACCACAAGCGCCGTGGCACCTACTTCGGTCGCCACAATAGGGACACCAGCAAGTGCGGCTTCTCCAATAGCCAGAGGCAACCCCTCCGAGATGGACGAGTTGACAAACAGCCAAGCGTCCTTGAGAACCTCCTTGGGCTTGCCGAAACCTGCGAGAATCACATTTTCTGACAAGTTGCACTTGACAATCAGCTTGGCCATCTCCAGAGCGTACGATGGCTGGCGGTCCTTGGCTCCATAGACAACCAGTTTGTAGTCGTGAAAGCCGTAGCGATTGACAATCACGTCGGCTGCCAAGATGGCAGTCTTGATGCCTTTGATGAACTGGACGTTCGACAACATAACCACTGTCGGCTTGTCCGTGCGCACCTTGTCCACGGGCGTGAACGACTCCATGTTGCTGATGCCGTTGACAATCGGGTCGATCTTGCGCTGAAACTCGTTCTTACTGCAGAGCTTGCCTTTGTCGGTGCCAATGTCGGCTTCCCACATACTATTCGACCAGTTAGTAATTTGCACTTTGAGTTATTCTTGAAACAACTTACGGGTTGAAAAGCGACGTGCACGGCACGACAATGTCGGCATGGAAATAGGCAAGACGACTGGCGAGACGGATACCCGCCAGAAGCATGGCTTGCACCGGGATGGGCAGCTCACACTGGGCCGGGCTGATGTTGAGACAACTCTCTCGCCAAAGAATAGCATGATCCCAGATACCAAACGTGACGCCTCGGCGATACTTGAGAAGCATGCCAAAAAGACTGCTGATGCCGTGATGGGTACTTTGGAAAACGCGAGGGCATTCCTCGGGAATGTTGACGGAGAAGATGAAGAAGTATGCCAGGTAGATACCCAAGGCGTCCTTGAAATCAGCCATGCTGGGTCTCTGGATATCAAAATGCTGAGCAGGATCCGTCACGTTGGGATCGTTGTACGGGATGAGCCAAGCCTCGGCCCAAGCGTCTTCGACCACCTTGGAGCTCCAAGTCTCGTTGTAGTCCTTGTGCTCGTAGTACTTTGACATGGAGAGGAAGACGTTGGTATACTTGATGAGATCCGAACGAGAGTAGCTCTTGGTACGAGCTCCCTTGACAAAGTCCTTGAGCAAGGGGATGAAGACGTTGATGATGTCTCGTTGCATGTCCGTATTGCGAATCTTGTCATCGACCTCGGATTGAGTAATGTTTGTCATGAGACCATGGTAAGCCGTCTTGCCGTCCAAGCCCCAGAGAGGTAGCAGCTTGAGCGACTGCACGTTCTTCTCAACTTGGAAGCGTGGAATGCCAAAGTCGTTGGCACACTCGGCCAGCACGTGGTTGCGGATTGTACTGTGACCATTCACTAGATCTCGCCTGCAGTTGGAGACGCCACCAGGTGCTTCAGGCCAGCATCCAATGTCATTGACAATGACAGAGAGGCGGTCCTTGGTGTCCGAGTAGGCATCCTGCGGGCGGTTCGTGACTTCGGTGGCGTCGCGACCCAAGCCCATGGCGTACAAGTCGGCAGTCCTGATGGGCAAGAGACAGAGTTCGGAAATGTCCGTCTCCAAGTCAATCGCCGAGACGATTTGGTTAACGTTCTCGTCCAAGAAACGCTTGGCATCCGCAAGCCTTCCTCTCTCACGAGCGCGCCAGTAGCTGTGAAGTAGCGGCTCCTCGCGGAGAATGAGTTCGTCCATGCCACAAGCAGTTGCAGCATCTAGGCCTCCCTTGAGCCATGCGTTCCATAGCTCAGTTCTAATGCGCCATGTTGGCACGGACAAGTAGGCCTTTCTCTTCCACAGGTGAAGGGGGCTCCACCGCGACAAAATGGACAGCTCGCTGCCCGCTTGCTGTCTCATTCGCTTGGCTTGAAGGGTGCTGTGACGGATGAGCACGTCTTCCGAATCAAATGAAAGGTTCGTGGGCTTCTGGAGGAGGAAATCATCCTCGAAAGAAAGCTTGGGAACCTCTGCAATGGCCGTCTTGACATTGTTCTCTGCTTCAAGGATTGTTGTACTAACGGGATCTCGACGGTGACGATATTCAAACTCGGTCACAAAACGTTTGCCATTGATGATGCGCACGACGCGATAGACTTTGTCCGATGGGACCCAATCGTAGCTGTCATCTGCGCCGTCCTTAGGCGGAGGACCCCAGAAGACAGACAGGCGATCGTCCGAATCAGAATCGACGATTGGCATGAAGTCTGCTGCGAGGATGATCGCGTTGCCCTTTGGTGTTGTCTTGTAGTGATAGCTAAAGCTGAGTCTCGAATCGTCCTCTAGCGTGATGATGCCGTGCTTGATACGCCCATGACCGTCATAAATGCCAAGAGTCCGATATTTCTTACCCACGCTTTCCTTTGACTGAGGCCTTCTTTGATGGCTGTGTGAGCTGTAGTTGTATGTCGTCGAAGTACCGTCCTTGTCCTCTCGGCTCCGAAGTCGAAAGTGTTCATCATAAGTAGCCGTGAACGCAGCTTTCTTCTCCATCGGAGGGGCCTGAAGAACGCCCTCGAATGCTTCGATGGCCATGTGAGCCTCATCGCCGCCGTTTCCGCTGGTCGCAAAGGCGGTGATTGGCTGTCGAGCCTGATCAAGGACCATTGCATTTCCGACAATCTTGCGCCGTTCACCTTTCTGCGCGAGACGGGTGATGTGAACGAGCGTGGGTCGGTGATACACGACGAGCGCGTAGATCATCAAGTCCTTCAGCTTTCTGCAAGCCTTCCAGAAGAGAAGAGTTGGCAAGAGGATGGCACGGCCACAGAAAACATTCTCTAGACTGTAACAGAGCTCCCTCTCAATGTTGGCCCCTCCACCAGTGATGATGGCGATCCATTTGACAACAGATAGAGGAGTGGCTGTCATGAAGCGCGAGACACGTTTGAGGAAGTTTCCGGGAGCCTTCAACACAGAGACGCGGACGGGTTTCAGCTGAGCCGCGGGCTCGATGGCATCTAAGCCATTTCCCTCGGAGAAGAAGACAGTCGACATGAAGCGCTCCAGGCAGTTGTCGAATACCTTGAGAGACAGAGCGAGGTGAAAGTCGATTGTCTGAAGGTCCATCTGATTGTCCGAAATCCACTGGTTAAGCTCTTCCGTTATGGCAATGGGTTCTCCTGCGATCCGGCTAAATATGGCCTGTCTCGCGCTCTGAGGAATGCTTTGCCAGTCGGCCTCGACGTCGACGCCCCAGCAAAGGTGGCGCATAAGCTCGGGGTTAGACTTTCGAATCACTCTCTTCAGGTCATTTGCGTCTCCAAGACCCAGCTCGAGCTCTATGCGCTTCGAAAGACCGGTGGTCTCGAGGAGGAAGTGCTCGGCCTGAATAGCCTGGGCGTGAGAGCGCATCAATTCTACACGCGCAACGTGGTAGAAGATGGCCTCAGTAGCGACGGTAGCTAGTAGCGAATGCCAAGAAGGTGTGCGGAGTTCCGTCTTGCCAAAGACGCCAACTTTGACGGTGAGTACGCCTTTGTCGTCAAGCTGACCGAAGGAGCAGAGGTCGCCCAGACCAGCGGAGGCAAAGCGTTCACGGTCGACGGCGATGACTCGGATGCGACCCGTCGTCCACATTCTGAGAGAGGTTTCCAGCAGCTGACTAGACCAAGGGGCTTGCGAGGCAAACGCATTTTTGTGCTCATTGCTCTTGTGAATGAGTTGGCCGATAATTTGCGCGGTAATAGTACCATCATCGTACGCGGCAGGAATTCCGTTCAGCTTGCGCGCCTTGGTCATGGAGATGTCAGTTTCACTCTCGGCTTCGGCCCTCAGCATGCGCTGCGTCCAGATGCCCTGCTCGTCACTGGACTTTGACGATCCGCGAGTGAGCTTGTTGACTTCGGGCGTCGAGAAGTCGTTCCAAGACCAGATAAAGGTGCCAACGGCAGCTAGCACGGCCGCGCAGTTCTGGGCAACGACATCAGCATAAAGCCAGTCGGCGGTCGCGGGGATGGCGTGCAGAATGCATCCAAGCACGAGCCCAACGGCGGCTGAGGAGAAGATGATGATGACGTGGGCGCGAACGCTTGTTGTGAAGCAGCGGTTGAACTGGAAGATGATGACGCAGGTATACCCGAGAACGTATAGGTAATACAGGTTCATCGTCTCGCTGCTCTCGACGAAGATCCATAGAAGCATTGTCGTCGCGCCAAAGACGGCGAGAATCTTGCGGAACAGCTCTGCGAGGGCATTGATAAGTGTCCTGCGGCGCATGTTCTCCCAATCCTTGGCAATCATCTTGGCATGATTCAAGTCAACGAGAGGCTCCTTTGATGAAGTGAAGCGCAGACTCCAGTATTTCTGAAGAACAACGTCCAGGATCATGACGGAAAAGCTGAAGTACAGAATGCAGAAACAGATACCGTAGCGAGCCCGGCCGTTCGTGTAAAGGGTAGCATGCGGCTGCCGAGCTGCCATGATGACACTGACCCATCGATCCATGAGAGCGACGAGAAACAGGCCGAGATTCTGACCAATGTCGTAGCGGGCCATGCGGAATAGGATAAAGACACTATGTTCCTTGAGACCTTGTGACAGTTGCTGCTGCTGCTTCTTTGCATCTCCCAGCTGGGTGAACCAGCCACTGCTGAATGCAGGGGGCAGATTACCGTCGGGCACGGCCTTGGTAAAGAGCCACTTGATATAAGGCATGCTCCTCGCAACGCGGCCGACGAATACATCGCCCATCAGCCCAGAGGAGACAGCGCTGCGAGTGCGACGACTGTAAGCCGATACAGCCTCTCTGAAGGCTTCTTGGGCGTCCTTGCTGCGGACCTGCGACTCCTCGCCGGACTCCATGGCGGACTTGTTCTTGTTGACATACCATTCGAGAACGTCTTTGTCAGAGAAGTCGGCAATGTTGCGCATCCACCCGCACCATTCGTGGCATAGCTTCCGATACTGGAAGAACAGGCTGAAGAGGAAAAGGTAGATTAGAGGAAGGTAAATCTCCAGGTCATGGCCATTGACAAAGGAGGAGATTAGCGGCGCGAGAAGAAGAAGGGGTATGTTTCGCCACACAACGCTGCGGCCCGAGGTGATGGGACTGTGTCGCTGATGCATTGTAGCTAAGATGCCGAGCAGATTGAGGTATGTGGTGATGCCGACCAAAAAGGCGACGAAGACGAAACCCGTGGCTGGTCCGTTCAAGACAGAGAAGACGATGAGTCCACACGCCGCGACGCCTGATGTCAACACGAAGCCACCAGAGAGGCGCTGAACCTGGAAATGTACCATGTTGTCATAAGCGTAGTGAGCCAAGTAGTAGTTTCCGGTGCTTCCCACCCAGCCGACGACACCGGCAGACAGGAGAAGAGCAATAAGAAGGGCGTAGACGGCAGCGCGGAGGTGATCGGAATGCATGTAGGCGGTCATGAACATGCCGCGGCCGACAAAGGTGAGTAAAACAACGTCAAGAATGGCGGGAAGACAGAAGATGGACATGGCTCCAAACTCGGCGAAGCGAGTCTTCCACTTTTCGAGCTTTTCAAACATGGTTGTCTGTCCTCCCAAAGTCGCTCTCCATTTGCTTCGCTTAGCAACGTTGGTGTCTTGTGGCCCCGACTCGGCACTCGAGTACATTGTCATGATCTCGTTGTCGACCCGGTCGCTGGTGTGTGGTTCGCGATCTGCCAGGAAACGATGGTATCGGTCATAAATGACTTCACCCAGGTCGCGTGGCAGGATACCGAAATAGCCTTCACACTGGGAACCGAGGACCCAAAGCTCGGAAAAGACAGCCGCCTGGTCAGGCTGTAGGAAGAGAGGACAACGATCGGTAGCTTCATTGTACACATCCTCGAAAGCTGCCCTACGCAGCACGCTGAAAAAGATGAGCACAAAGATGTCAGTGTTGACATCAATGTAATTCGGGGGCGTTGTCGATTGGATATCAAACGCTTGCGTGAGGACTCGAAGAAGCGTGTTGAGGCGCTCCCTATCACCGAAGAATAAAGCCTCCCGCGTAATCGCGTCGACAGCATCGTGCAAAATGACCAGATTCTCGAGAGTTGGCAGTTCAGAAGCGCCAAGGCGAGCCAGGGTTTCCAATCGTGCAGCCAGGGCCTCTCGCATAGTCATGGAGCCGTCTAGTAGTCTGCGACCATACAACTGTACCCTAGAGGCCGTCGAAGTTTGCTGGATGAGAAAGGAATGGCAACAGTTGATCATCGGCCTCCTGAAAGGACCACTGACTTGAGTAAGATGAATCTGTTGAAGGAGCTGAAGCGTTTCGGCGTGAGTAGCCCGTTCGATGCCTGCTTTGATACTGATGGGCAACTCAGCTCCAGATGCGGACTCGGAATCTCTGGCGGCCTCCAAGAGGAGCTCAAAATCGTAACGCAAATCGCGAGGGACATCGTGATGTGCCAGCCAGGTGTGAAGGATTGTTGTTGCATTATCAGGAGCCTTTTGGGAGATGAAAATGTCGACGCAAAGCCTTTCCTTGGGATCCCGTGCTCTTGATACACCCCAGAATGACGCGCCCCCGTCTGGGATTCGGAATCCGGTATCCAGACCCTTGTAGACACGAATCTTTTGTGATTCCAATCCATCTATCAGATCTTGAATCAAATGTCCGCATCCCTCCAGTCGAACCAGAGAGCGTAGCGCCTCTAGAAGCTTAAATGATGCGACACCTTTCATGTAGTGAAGCATGTCAAGCTCCTTGAGATGCTGCTGGGTATCCACGATGGCATCGTAGTCCTCGCATGATGGCTCGGAGCAAATCGAGTAGCAGCCCTGTTTTGCCAGGGCGTTTCCGTCACGCGACGCATGCCAAAAGTCCTCGCGATTTGGGGCCGTTGAGATGTATTCGGGGGGTTGAAGAAATACTGGGAGCTCGCTTTGTAATTTCATCAAAGTCGGGGATAGGGGCTCATGTTGGAGCAGCTTGTCAGCAGTCGGTATCACAGACGCCATGCTTTCAATACTCAGCGGCACGATCTGCGGTGCTGGTCGGCCATCCGGGATCCATGTATTGCGCTTTTCAGACGTCCAGAGTCCTTGCAGCTGTATGAAGAGTCAGCTTGAGGATGAAGAGGCAGTCAGTTGTTTCCATTTACCTTGGTAACATCGGGACGCTTGAGGTACTCGAAAGCGCTTAGAGTGCGTTCTGCTTCGACGTGGTGCATCTGCTCATCAAAGGCCGAAGCGGTAGAGGCGTGGGCGATGCTTGCACCAAAATGCTCGGCAAGCTTGACGGCGCGGCGGACAATGGAAGGATGAGGTTGTTGATTCCATAGCTCGAGGAACCCAATGAAGAAATCCGGCCTTGACTCCCTTTCTTTGACACACCTGGAAATTATCTTCCGAAGCCCCTTGGCTTGGAAGTAATCCCTGCGTTCACCGTTCAGGAGGATGACTGCGTTTTGAACGACTACACCAGCGGCGTGGGCGAGGCTGATGGAGTCGAGGACATGCGAGTCGTGGTGGAACAGGACGAGTGTGGGAACTTTGCGTGAAGAGAGCTTCTCAAGCAGCGCCTCGACCTGCCTTGGCTTTGTTGATGAGGACTTGATGGCGAGACCAGCGAATGTCCTCTCACGACATATCTCTGCCAGGATCTCCGTCGTCTGCTGCAGACCGGAGTCTTCCAGAGCACCGACGCCGAGAGCATCTAGACTTACACATCCTAGACGACGTTTAAGAGCTGAGATGGTACCTATCGTCAGACGAGCCGACTTCCTGGCATCACCCTCTTCCTGGCCCGGGCGGGTGAAGGGAAGTGGGAGAACGGCGGCATGATAAGGCTTAGTCTCCCACTCGGCGAGGCTCTCCGTGTCGGCGAGAGGCCTGACAGATGTGCCTTCATCAAGTTTAAGAGGAAGGTCCGTCTCACTCTCACGTAAACTCGTGAACTGATTTTTGGATTTGGGGCTGTATAGGATGTCAGGCGTGGCTTGACTTCAAACAAGGAGTTGCTCGAATAAGAACCTACCGTAAGCCTCGAAAGAGCTCGACTACCTTGCTTTTCCTGAGCAGAAGAAAACACGACAGGACAAGAGGTATGACGAGGGCCGCGCTGCCGAGTGCCAGGGTGACAGTTTGATAACGGGTCTTGAACCGGTTGGCAGCCGGGACAATATCGTTGCAGTAAACATCAAAGGTGGACCGGCCGCACTCCTCGATGGTCGGGTCGGAGGAGTCCGGCTGGAAGAAAGAAGTCATTCTAGCGAGAGACTGGCGACATCAAGTTGAACGCCGTGACGGAAAAGACAAGGAGAGGGGAGAGGAGTATTAGTGGTAACCCATAAAAGCGAAAGTGAGGGACCCGGTGATGATGAATATACTGGGCGAAGAAGAAAGGAAGTTTTCCAAGGCAATAGGCAGCCGAGTCGAGATCGGAGCCGGTGTCTGGAACGGACAAGAGGCACAAAGACCAGAATAGGGTGGAGCGGAAGTCTGGAGCGTCCAACATGGAGAGCAAGATATGGTGGGCATAGGGACCATTAGAGTATCAATGGTCAAGAAGCGGCTCGTGCCCAGACGGCGGTGGCGGGCAGAGCCAGAGCCAGAGCCGGAGCCCAACCTGAAGGGTCCCCCGTCGCTATCCATACTTTGCTAGTAAGATAGTAGGTACGGAATAGGTAGTGTACTAAGGTAGGTACAGCAGCGAGGTTAGAATTAGGGTAGCTCGCACTAGCCGAGACTCGGCCACGTCCGGCGGGGCCCTATGGGCCTCCAGCTTCCTCATGGATGGGAGGAGGAAGTCAATCAAATGTCGTGATGCTATACGGGGAGTACCTCGGCGGAGCACGACCGTTGAGCCACTCGCAAAGTACCTTCTTCTGTCGTGCCCCACTCACGTACGGAGACCCCAGCCCGTACGCGGTACCCCGGGGCAAGGGTAGTACCCACTTCCTCGGTCGGTCCCACTGCCGAAGCTGAGTTCAATAGGAGGCAGGAGCATGCGAGGTGAGGAGGAGGAAGGGGAGGAGGTGGTCTACGAGGTCATTTGATGTTCACGCTGCAACCTGGATAGCGTGGAAACCTGAGGCTCCATGCCCCATGTCCCATGTCCCGTCCTCTCCGCCTCCCCTGCCCTGCCCTGCCCTGTCCTGCCCTACCTCACCTACTTACTACCCTGTCGTGCGCTTTGCCGTGAGTGAGTAGCACCAGAAAACCAAAAGGACATGCAGTAAGCAGAATCTCCGACTACACGACATTTGCAATTCCTCACCCCGTTCTCGAATCATTTGACGCGAATCCATCGTCAACGCATGCTTACCTCGGCGGCTAGCCCGGCCTCGAGTAACAGCCGTTCTCGACCTTTGCTTCCTCGCACTCAACATTGAGCCACTGCTGTCGGGCGAGATCTAGCCGATGCACGTGCATCCGTAACGGAACCAGTATTGGGCGGATTCCTTGGCGTTGCGCATTTCTTTGCGCCAGGAGGAAGAGGTATTACGTCTTGCAGCAGGATACGAGCGCATCGCGAATCCCCCGTGGAATCCAGCAAGAACTTCCTTTCAACCTTCCAAACGGGTGGGTGGACACAGGTTCTGAAAGAGGCACAGCCTGCTTCTTTAAAGGCCCATACAACTAAGCTGGCTGAAATGGAAACATGCGCTCCCCTAGGTACAGGACGGACAACTTCCTTGAAGAACAAAAGAGAGACTGACGTCGTTGAAGCAAAGGGTACTTCGTACAATGCGGCAACGTCAGAGCTGGGTTTCAGGCCTAAACGACAACAACAAAGACGCAACAGCGTGGCAGTGTGGCGTGGCAACGAGACAAAAAGGCATCTGCATCCCCCATCTCGCATACATGCAGGTAAACTTTAGAGTACATACGATTTCACCAGGCCCGGAGGGTATAAGTCCACAAGTCCCAGGGAATCCACGTCTAGCGTCCGAGGCGCCCATGTGGGCTAGCCCATCGTCAGCCCTGAAACGTCCCGCGGAGGACATCCCCCAGGGCTGGTCCCCACAACGAGAAGGACGGGGGAGCCAGAGGAGGGCTTCTTCAACATGGCACCATGGGCCGAGGAACGTGGTGGAGGCGCCGCCAAGATGGCTGCTGGGCCCTGCCGGTCGTCTCCGGCCCGCCCACCGGACACCACCATCCAATAGCAGCCCATCCCACACCTCGGCTCCCTCGCTCAGCTCCGGTCTGATCCCTGCCGACGATCTGATCATCTCAGCCGCCGTTCAAGGTTTTAGGGTTTTGCATGCCACCCCCTGCTCGCTCCCACGCTTTTGTTGCTGTCAACCCAGATGCCGCTAGCCTCTATGCGGTCCCCCCCTGGCCCGCTTGCCCGCGGGCCCGTTCAGGCGGGACGACGGACGTGCCGGACTTCGGTGGTCCCAGGCATCCCGATGAAGGCGGAACCCCCATCGACGGTTTGCGGTGTGGTCGCCGATAGATTCTCATCCGTGACCTATCCCGAGATTGACTAGTCAGGTCCCCTTGGCTGCAGTGCAGGGAAAGCCATGTCGGTCCGGGGCACAGCGAGCCCACGAATCAAGCGGCCTGCCAATCGCCCTGTCTGCCACGAAGCGGCGGCAGGCAAGGCTTTGTGCGCGTGCGTGTGCTTGTGCTTGTGCTGGTGCGGTCACCGAACCGTCGCGTCTCTTCCACGACTCTTCGTCTCGGGCCAACACCCGCGTTTCGTCAAAGTCCTTGTCAGGCTGCAACCCTCTCGACAAAGAACGTCGAGAAGGATGACGAAAGAATCCTCGTGTTTTTCGGGACCCTCAGCTATCCACTGTCGCCAGGCCGTTCACCGTTGCCGGGCGAGCTAATGCTGTGCCTCGTCGCTCGTCGTCTGAGCGCTCCTAATCCAACCTGAGCTCCATCCTTCGCCTCTGCCCTCTAGTTAGAGTGTACTGCCTTTCTCTGTTGCTCCGCCGTCAAGTCGCGGCTACGGTAAGCGCTGCTTGGCCTGAGCGGTCGGGCTTGGATACCTACGCACGTTCACCAACGGCCAACTGAAGAGTAGGGAGTGACCTAGTTCTTTGGCTGTCCAGAAATGCCAAAGCCTGTAATGACAGGCGGAGAAGCTCGCTGCGGTGCTCGCTCGTCCCCCGATCTGGCGTGCGTTGCTCGCTCTGCGTCACTCTTGGCCAAGGCCAACGCTGCCAGCTTCCCGCCAACTCGAGACAGACTGCTGTTTCACCGTGCACCCCAGGTCGACGGGAGGGCTCCTGCTGCTACACCCTCCACGGTCTAAGTCGATGACCAAGAATAGAGACGCGCATGGGAGAGGGCGACAGGAGGGCCTGTCTGTTCATGACGATGATGCAGCTGAATCTCGGACCATGTCTAACCCAGCCTGTCTAAACAAGCATTCGGCCCGCGAACCAGTCCTGACGCTGTCGTTTCGCCCGCTTGACGGGCTCCCTCCCGCTCAGGAACGTCCTCAGTAGCACTCCGTAGCCCTTGTTCGGCGGTTGGCACCAGCGAGATGACGGGCCCATGCTCGTTGACCACATTGAACTCCAAAGTCCCCGCCCAGACCTCTGTGGCCCATGTCCCCGTCTGCTTTATAGGAGCCTCATCCCTCCATTATTCTTTCAGGCCTTGTTGTACAGCTCAATATCTTCCTTCGTTTATACACTAGATCCATTCTTCAGCCCGGGGATCCATCTCGACTTGATCCTCGATCCGTCACTCGCTACTATTAAAGCATCTTCCTCTTCTCTTCTCTCCGAACCTTTTCTCAGCAGGAATCTACTCGACTATAGATCTCTCTCGCCGAACAGTGTTACAAGGCTTCTATCCCCGCCTAATCATTACCTCCTAATCACTCTCACCCGCTTAATCATGTCCATTCACTCAAGATCAGTGTCCGGCGTCTCCTCGCCAGAGAGGTCGCCCGCGAGGTCACCACTGAGCTCACGTCCGACGACGCCTGGAGCCGAGGAAGGGGACATCTTTTCTGGTCTGGATCCAGCCAGCCGGAACGCCAGCCGCAAATTTATCCTCGTCATTGGTGGCCTTGGCTTCATTGGCTCACATACGTCTCTCGAGCTCCTCAAGGCCGGATACAACGTCGTCATTGTCGATAACCTGAGCAACAGTTTCGAGTCTGTGTTTTCCCGCATCCAGACGCTCGCTGCTGCATACTACCGGGAGACGGGCGGCGTCATGCCGGCCCTTCACTTGCACAAGATCGACTATCAAAGCAAGGCCATGCAGTTCCTGCTGGACATGTACTCGATCTCCGGAGGAATCAGGCAATCAGAAAACCCCGACGACTTTGATGGCCCGGGCATTTCTGGGGGAGTTCGCCAGTCCCGCATCAGCGGTGTCATTCACTTTGCGGCTTTCAAGTCGGTCTCCGAGTCTATTGCCCGACCAATCTCCTACTACCGCAACAACGTGTGCGGGCTCGTGGACCTGGTCGAGCTCCTGGGGGAGTACAACATCCGCAACTTTGTCTTTTCGTCGTCTGCAACCGTGTACGGTTCCAAGGCGGACAAAGGCAGCCCCCTTCGCGAGGAAGACTTGGTGCACCACACCGAGACGTATGTCGACGGCGAGGGAAATGAAAAGGTTGCTGAGCCCAACGTGATCGGGCTGCAGAGCCCATACGCGCGGTCCAAGTACTTTTGCGAGGCCATCTTGGCCGACATTGCGCGGTCAGACCCGGCTTGGCGCATCGTGTGCCTGCGCTACTTTAACCCTGTGGGGTGCGACTCTTCAGGTCTGCTCGGCGAGGACCCCAAGGGCATCCCTACCAACCTTTTCCCCGTCATCACGCAGGTCCTTACTGGCTCCATCAAGGAGCTTAGCATCTTTGGCAGCGATTGGGACACGCGCGACGGTACCCCGGTCCGCGACTTTGTTCACGTGTCAGACGTTGCTCGCGGCCACATTGCTGCCCTCGAGGCACAGGCCGAGGCGCCCTTCCGGACATACAACCTGGGATCCGGCACGGGCACGACTGTCGTCGAGGCAGTACAAAGTCTCGAGGCGGCGGCTCAACGGCCTATTCCCGTCAGCCGCGTGGGACGAAGGGACGGCGACGTGGGCTTCTGCGTGGCCTCGAACGAGAGGGCCGCGCGTGAGCTGGGCTGGAAGGCCCGTGAAAGTATTCCAAAATGCGCCGAGGACTTGTGGAGGTTCGTGTCCAAGGCACAACCCGAGTCGGTATAGAAGAAGAACCAGGACCTAGACACGGAAGGGGGGGGTGGCTATTTTCCTGACTACAAAATTTCATCATGTCATGACGTGATTTGACGCATGGGACGGAGCTCAAAAAGAACATTTAGTTTTTTGGTTGAAAAATACAGGTTAATATTTAGATGAGGCATAATACTTGATAGTAGCTTCCTTAGCATGAAGGTGCCTATACGGTGCCCTCGAGTAATACAGGAACCAATGATGGACGCACGTTTCGTTACTCAGTGAAATACCGTACATGGTAGCACGTACAGTGTGTACTTGCATGGCAATGTTGTACAGCCCTCAATGTGGACTCGACTGCATACTCGGCATATCAAGCGTCTATTATGGCCTTTTTTTCCTTTTTCCCCTCTTCTTTCTTAATGGCTTGGGTATATGCAACGAAGTAACTCATGTATTCCCATGGATCAGGATTGTAAACAAGAATGCCCCGTCGAGTCCGGCGCGAGCTTTGGACTAGTACGGTATCGAGTAAGTTGACGCCCGGGAAGTGGGAGAATACGAGGTTTCTTGGTGGTGGTGGTCCGACCTGCCGGCGCCATCGATTGATCTGAGGCGTACGGCATTTTCTTGTCAACGCTACGTTTTACGAACACTCCCCATGAACACCAAGCTACTATCTAGGTACTGTACGAATATTCCCTGCCTATTGTGCTGTACTGCATAGTGCCTTTGGGTATACGAGGTGCGCATGTTTGATGGGGCGGAAGAAAAGGTTATTGATTCCAGGCAACTGGGCCGGCGGGGCGGCAAAGCACAGCACATACTGTAAAGCTGTATGGAGTCATGGACTATGGAGTCCGGCATCCAGGGGTGTGGCCTTCGATTACTGTATGTAGACGCACTCTCGTGCTAGAGAGGGGAGAAGCGGAGAGGGAGAGAGAGATGCCAAGATTGCCAAGAGGTAACGTAGGCTACGATGCTTCGAATGGCCCCTTTTTTGTCTGCGTGTAAGCTGCGACGGGACAAGTCACTGAGTCAATGAAAGGACCCTCCCTTTCTCTTGTAAGTTACTCTTTCTCGTGTAAGTACTCACCCGGCCCCGGCATCGTGGGGCTCGAATCGAATCGGGAGACATGTTGCAAGAGAAATCCCCACGTGGCTGCTGAGCCAAGACATACATACAGACACGCTTCGTTGCATGCAGTTTCCTATGTCTCGGGATCAAGGTCTTTCTTTGTTCTCCATTATACCGTAACCTACGTATTCGCTCTGGTGTTTAACTCATTGTTCTTCCCACGCCTCACCTTGTCGTGCTGTTTTGTTGGACCCTTTGTTCCCCCTGGTCTGCATTCATCCTTGCCCCCTGTTCTTTTTTCTTGCATGCCTGTATTAGTCGGTGCTGTATATACGAAGTATACATTATACACACGCACGCACGCACGCCATTTTGATGCGAGAACACCAAGAGGTGTGTGTTTGTGTGTGTGAGAGTCGATACGGCACGCAATAAACCTACGTTACTCTACATGCGAGCATCTCGATGACACGAGGCGCGGGGAGATTGCGAACGAAGGCGAATGACACCGAGAGAGAGGTAAAAGTGGAACAGTAAGGGGTGAGGCCACAACGTCTGAGCGTGAATACGTACGTACAAGGTAGGCGCTGTTTATTCTTGGAAACAGTCTTCTACAAGTCACTACGTAGTGTGAATTGTCAAAGGCTGGACGAGATACGAAAGTAAGAAAAAAAAGTCAAAATTGTTTACTCAAATTACAAGGCGCAGGACTGTCAGGTCCGGGAGGAGACCTTTTGGACATTAGACTTGCGCACGGCTTTTTTCGCTCCCAAACTGGATACAGATTAAACCGTTTGTAGCCCCTCCATTTCCTTGACTTTTGGAAAGCTTGTAATTTTGTGAGAACTTGGTCGTTTGCTGCCCTGTAAAGCTGGCATGCGGCGTCTCCCGATCTGCCAAGTCTTGTCCTCCCGTCTCACAGAATAATTGATGATCCCTGGTGGGCTCACGTCCCTGACGAGCTCACGCGCGCCAGGTTTTTTTTTTCTCGCACCCTATCCCCTTTGAAGAGCGGCAGTTCAGGTGACCAATTCTTCTAGAGAGAGAGGGAGAGAGAGAGAGAGAAGGCTGAGATGGTCAGACGCATGGCTGACGACGGGCTTTCCGGTCAACTAAAGCAGGATGCGATGCGATGCGATATGAGCCATTCCCCAGGGAAAAGGGAAACGCAAGAGGGGGGTGCGGAGACGAAGATTGCGAGCGAGCGGTTGCATGTTCCCCATCTGTCCGTTGTGATACTTTACTTTGCCTTACATACATACTGTACACTACCTTGGTGTAGTACAGTATGTATGCTGTTCCTTCGTCCTTCCCTTATGTCCCCCCTGTCACCTTCGTGCCGTCCATTCCGTATCTTGCATCTGATCATCGTTTTCTCTTTCTCTTTCTCTTTCTCTTTGTTATTTTTGGAACAAGTTACACGAGAAAGGCCAAGGCCAGCAGGGCCCGGGGGGGTCAAGGGGTCAAGGGGTCAATTCGTTCATGTGCCTTTCGTTCTTTTCAGCCCATGGATCCAGTCATTCGTTGCCGGCCAATTTTCTGCCGTTTGTCGTCTTTGGCAAATGGGCAAAAGTCCCCGAACTCGATTCCCTCTTCTTTATCGGGTTCGTCTTTTATCGGGTTTGTCTTACACGCCAAGGGGGGGGGGGGGGCGCTGTCGTCCGCCATCCTCACCGAGAAGAAAAGGACTTCGATTGTTGGTATGGGCGCCAACCCATCGAGATCCTGTACTGTACTGTATTCTCTCTTTATCGACCATTTTCTTTCTCGTCATTTTCCGATATGTGAATTTCCTCTTCGCTACCGCAACTACCGCGTACATACAGTACATGATGACATATGAAACCCCCTCTTCTTTTCATCTTTTTTTTTTTGACAGACATGTTTCTCCCCAAACATGCTTCTTTGTGCCTTTTTTCTTGTCCCCCCTTTTCTCCACGACTTCGTAGATCCCGTTGGTAGTGTTCTTTTCTTCTTTTCTGTTACGTGCGTATGTGTGTGTGTGTGGGTGGGTGGGTGGGTGTTAGCCTTTTTACCAGCTTGTGCGGTGGCGCTTCCAACTCAAATCATCGGCCGAGAGAAAAAGAGAGTTAATTCGTCCCCAGAAAAAAATACAGGGGGGGGATCCTTCGGCCCCAAGGTCCCCCGAACTCGAGAACACGGACCTTCCGAAGGGGACAGCGTCGTACAAGCAAGAACAGGCAGTTATCGTGCAGTATTCGTACAGCTCCCTCTTTTTTATCGGTCCTTGCGCAACAGCGTGCAAAGAAAACTCCCGTGTATTACTCTCCACACTTGTATTTCGTAGTTAGGTGCGGTAGGCAAACTGTAGATCAAACAACTCGATTGGACGAATGCCACGTCCTCTTCCTCTTCCTTTCCCTTTCCTCCTCTTGCCCCCCCCCATTCCTGTCCGCCCTCCACTACATTATCCCGAGCGGAAGCAACGGAAGAGCATCTTGTGAATTGAGACGCAGTGGAAAACTGATATCAAGCCATGTTACTTTGAATCCAGTCTTCTCCTCTCCTCTCCTCCACCCACCCCACCGCCCCACAC